>JAVSBS010028830.1:57230-98250 GCA_033124195.1 Coracias cyanogaster | reverse complement strand
CGGCCCGGCGCCAGGCCCGCAGGTGAGCGCGGCTCGTTGGGGCTCCGCGGGGGGTGCGGGCCCGAGGCCGGCCTGGCGGGAGAGGCGCTGGGAGCGGAGGGGGTGTCCTCCCGGGGGGGGGTCCCGGCAGGGCTCGCTGGGGCGGCACCCAACCCACCCGGGCTTGCTCCCGGACTCCCTCCGGTGGGGCCGGCAGGTGCTCGCCGGTCCCCGGGGGCGGGTGCCCGGGCCCTCCGCGCTGCCCCGCCCCGGCGAGCCCACACCTGGAGCCCCCGTGCCCCGGCGGAGCCCGGGACGCCGGCCTCGGCTCGCCCATGAAACTTCCAGCGCTGGCGCTGAGGGGTTGGGCTCGTTCGGGTTTTTTGTTTGCTTTTCTGGTTGGGTTTGTTGGGTGTTTTTTTTTTTTTTTTGACTTACCGAGTTCTCTGTTCCGTGCGTGTTCTGGCCCGGGCTGCAGCCGAGGGGTTTGGCTCGGCGGCTTCACATCCTGGGATTTTCTGGCGGAGGTCGCGGCTGTGGCCGCCCGCTCCATAACTTCCTGCGTTAGTCCCCGGCGGGAGCGGGGCCGGGCCCGGGCGGCCCCGGGGCTGCCTTGGAGGGCTGCGGGGAACGGTCCCGCTCGCGTTGCTTCTGCCTCACCCGGTGACGGGAGATGTCCCTGCCTCAGCCTGGCCTGGTTCTGCTCCGGCTGCCTCGGAGTAGGTGTGGTTGGGAAGAACTGCAGTGTCTCCTTTGAGATGCTCTGTAGCAAGTTCATCTTTTCATTTTCTTCCCTTCAAATCCCTGCCTATATTAGATGTATCATGTTACCGTTTGTTTTTTCCTCCCCAAAGTTCTAAGAGCTCAGTGGGTGAGGGAGCACGTTACTTCTAGCAGCGAGCAGGTGAAAGGAGAAGGTGAAACAAGTTGTTCAGCCTTTGTCTCAGGTTGCCCTGCAGTTGTGGCATGAGAACAAGCTGCTTACTGACATCTCGTCTCCTAGAGGTGAGGTTTGACCTTGGCTTTGGAGCAAGTTTTGTGTGCTTCTGTTTAGTCGAGCAGTTAATTTCTGGGGCTGTGTTTCTGCAGTTGTAGCACAAATCTTTACACTCCTGTGAGGACAGTGGCAAGAGAGGAGCTTCACCGAGATAATAAAAGTTGTCCGTTTTAATGTTACTTGATGGGGAATGCTGCTCTTTGTAGTCAACTGGAATATCTTGCTTTACCAAGTCCCGGGTGAATGTGCCCAAAGCAGCTGCCTGGTGATTTCAGCTTTGATTTGGGAAGCTGGTGCTTCTGGCAAGCGGAATGCAAAGCGGTGGTGGTAGGTCCCAAGGCTTCTTCATGCATCTCTGCACGTTCCTTGTGAAGATGGCCTGGCTCACGGAGGGCACAGGGATGATCTGTGCAAGTAGTGAGCAGTTCCTAATCCTGCTCAGGGCTGCTTGTAGCCACTTGAGGGGCTCCGTTTAGTTTATGGTATTGAAAAGGGAGAAGAGTTCTCAAACATCTTCATAGGATGGTGCTGAGGAAAGTCTTTTTTTTTGTTTTGAACAAATTGCATCTGCTGTAACCACTGACCAAAGAGAGTCCTACATCTTCTAGTGACTTCTTGGTCCAGTAATGTGATTGTTACTGGGAACTGCTTATGGAAGAGGTGTGGTTTTATTCTTGGCTGATATAGAGGCTTGAGACATATCAAAGCGTAAGAGGGCTTAAACATCTCTAATGTAATGCAGTTAGTACATGGCAATAAATTGTGTGATGCTGCAAGCAGCCTGATCTTTCTTTGAAATAGCTTATCAAAAGAGGGCCTGGTGGTAGCTAAAACCTTGATTTCTGTGCAGAAATTCTATGGCGGCTCCCACTCTCATCTAAAGATTTCTTCTAGCTAGATCTCTTTGTGGTGCTTTAAGAAGCAAATGCTTTTGTGGTTTACTCCATTGACCCTCTGTGTGGTGTGAAATGCTATTCCAAAGTCACAAGCCACTCTTCCGTTTGAATCAAGATTCTTAGCAGAAGCGCACAAAAAGGATTTTGCATCATGTGCAATAATGTTGTTCAGTGCAAAGAGTTTGTTCTGCTGTAGCGTTTTGAAACTTCATGTTATCATGCTCCCATGACAAGGAGAACACAATAGGAGTCATAATGACACACAAGGTTTGCACAATTAGTAAATTCATTGCAAGTGGGCGGTCCCTGGTAACTAAGCACAAAGCTGTGGAAGTACTCCCCTGATTTGTATGGTTGGCTCTCAATTATTTTCCAAGAGTTCTTGAGAAATCTCTCTCTCATCTTTTATGTAATATTTTCTGTGTTTTGGGAGGGCGGCCACCTGCACGTATTGTTGACACAGTCTGTTCAGTTGTTCATTTAACTGTCTGTCTCTCCAGGTTCACAAGAATAAATCCTTTTTTACGGGAGGATCTTTGGTTCAGCTGACTGCTGGTGCCTGCCTGCTGTATGCAAGGTGCATCTGAACATGCTCCCGGTATAAAACTGCAAGTGCTGGGGGCTGGCCAGCAGTTGTGCTTTGTAAAGGAGACCTCTCCGTGGTCTTATTAAACTATGAGATGAATGTTGTTAAAGCATCTCATCTTCATGGTGGAGCCTTATCCTGGAAAAGTGGGTGGTATCTTACACATTCAAGCTTTCCACGTACTGCAGCTGTTCCTTCCCTTGCTCTAGTTGTTCTGCTTGGCTTCTGCTTTCTTCTTCAGTACCTGTTTTGATGGTGTGTTACAGCTGAGCATGACTGTAGAGAGGAACCTTACAGTAACAGCCCAGTTAAAGAATAACTGGGGATTGTTTCATGGATTTCAAGCTAAAAGCATTCTTAAACTTGTAATTTCACAGTGACTCATGTCTGATGAGTATGATGGCTTCTGTAATTGATAAACTTGATAAGACTAGTATTTAAGTGATGCTTTGATCATTTTTCATATGGTGAGATCACTGGTTCTAAGGAATAGTTTTTCCCCATGCAGCTGACCCAGCCTGTGTTCTGTTGCTGCTGACTGTGCTGGTAACAGGAACAAGGCAAACTGCTGGGTGCCGGAGGAAACCTGGTTCAGACAAGGCCGTGGTGGCGACGGTTTGTTATAGGAGCACTAACTGCTTGTAGTTCAAACAAAGCTTGTTGATAAAGCCTCTTTTATTTTAGCAGAGTTGATAAAGTATTATCAGATGCATAGGTAGTTCTCCCTTTAAGGGCCTGTAAGCAGGAAGGGGTGATGAGGAAGGAATGAAAAGGAGGCCTAAAGCAAGGCAACATTTAAGAGTTCCTGAGACACTTGAAAATAAAGGTGTTATACCTTATCCTATTGAAATCCTGGTGAAGTTGAGTAAAGGTTGCCTAGGAAGCATACAGCTGGTACCCTGAAACTTGTGCATGAGCAAAATAAACTCATTATGGGTGTGCTTTTGTTGTGGGCTTTACTTGGGACTGTATCCACTACTGTCTACGTAGTAAAAACTTCTGACCTAGGCTTCCTCGTCCTGTAAGACTGGATTAATTTACGTGATTGGAACTTCCAACATTGGTTCTCATATATATTTGGCTGGAAACTCCACTATCATGGGAGGACATAAGCAAAAATTGCAACAGATTTCTACAAGGGGTATTTCCCCACCCCCAGCCCATGCCTGGTTGATGGAGAAAATCCAGAGTGTCTCAGCAAGTTGTGCATGGGCATCCAGATGCATTGCTGCATGCAAAAGCAAGGAAGGTAAAGTAAAATGTCGAGCTCTGATGGGATTGCTAATGCACAGCAGTGAAGAACAATTAATTGTTCTATTGAATTCTATTGAATATGGGTCTGTTGTGAGACATGGCATGTGTGCTTGCCATAAATATGCCATAAATATGGACATCTAAAATGAACAGAGCTGAGCAAGGAAGCCAGAACGAAGTCTGGTTTTGATGTTAACTGCTCCTTAGTCTGTGATTGGAAACAGGATCATGTTGCAACTCATGCTTTCATTGCCTTTTCTATATGAATAATGAAGAGCTTTTGTTTTGTGGCAGGATCTAATCAAATGAGGTGAAAAAGGGTACCTCGTCATGTTCAGCTAAGCGTTCGGCTAACAAAGCAGCAGGAGCTTGATGTACAGGGCACTGGGAGCTTTCCTGTCCAGTGTCTACGTACTGAACGTGAGCAAAATTGGGATTGACTCAGCCTTGGGCTATTGTTGCCTTTAAGCAGCTGACCTCAGTGCTTCCTACGAGAAGAGAATGTTGCACGTAGTTTCTAGTCGAAGTGTCATCTTTGAAAGTCTAAAGAATTGTTTCCCTGGAAAATAAGAACATTAGATAGATGCAGACCTGGCATGGCTTCAGAGGCTACTGGAGAATTCCTCTCTGGCTACTGGTAGCCACAACTGTTACCATATGGTTGTAAATGCTGACTGGCAGATAACTGCAGAGCACATGGGGTTGGAGTTTTATGTAAGACACTGAAGGTGTGTGGGAGAGAAACTGGTCGGCTAACATGTAAATGTGCATCTGGAGGATAAGATTATACTTATTCTTATAAGATTGTGGAATTTTTTTGCTTTTCTAGAATTGGAAAAGGCACTTGCTTATTGTATTAAAAAAAAAAATCCTTCTCATTGACAAGAGTCTTGTAAACTTGTAATAATAATTCTGCTCGGACAACCCGTGTTGTTCCTGCTTTGCCTTTGCTCAAAACTGTGTTTTCTCTCACCGCCTCCCATACTGTGACACTTGGGAATTCTTTGGTCAGGTGTGAAACCCTGATACAAGTCAATGAGGGACTGCTTTTGTAGCGTGTCTTCTCTGAGCGTAATGGGCACATCAGGTTGCCAGGATGACGTTTCTTCAAGTGAGTTACTGCTTGATTCTGAACGATGAGGCTCCTTAGCCAGTTGAGCAAGTTGTTGTGGGCTGGAGTGTGAATGCTAGATCTCTTGCATAAGCAGGTTAAAACAGCATGCTTCTAGATGCAATTAGTATTTCAGGATAAATCATTCTAGCAGGGTGTTAAATGGAAAGTTTGTCCCTCTCAAATCAAGCCCACTCCTTACTTTGCCAGTAATAGTGAGTTTGCTGTCACAGCTGAGGAGGTCTCTTTTCTGAAGTGGGGAGGGTAATGAGTACAGTTTCTCTGTGGGTTTGCCTAGTTTAACAGGTCCAGGATATTGACTGACAGTGGGAAAGGGTGCGTCTCTTTGGCACTTTCCTTTCCATGTCTGGCTAAGGGCAAACTGTGTGCTATACATGGGTGTGATATGCTCTCCTTGCATAGCACAGCAGCTTGTCACTGCTCTGTAACTTTTGCTACCTTAGAGTAAATACAGCCTTGTGTGAATGTGTCCCTCTTGCAGGATTGTCTGGTGAAAGAAGACTTGTGACCTGATACAATTCTTGAAGTGTCAGTTGGGGTACCTAAAATCATTGTAGGATATACTTAACAAGAAAACTACACTTGTATTCTTCCTCTCTTTTTTTTGGGGTCCCCTACTATGTGTGTTTCTGTGCATGTTCTTCACCCTTGTGTGTGCTGACAGCACGGTTCATGAACACAGATGCCCGTAGCTGCCTGCTCCAGAGCCACTTTTCTCTGTGGTGAGTGGAAATGCTAGTGATTCCACATGGGGAGGGACTAAGTGACTCAGGCTCTTGGTGCTGATGTGATCTCCTGGTCCTCTGAACCAGGACTGCATTGCAGTCCTCTCAAGTGAGCCCTGGACAATACTGCATAGGTGGCTGGAGATCTTTGAGTGCGAGCAGGAAAGGCAAAAAGGGAGTAATGCAGCAAAGAGGTGCAAGTTGTAGCTCAGGGTATTTCTAAAGGGATTCTCAAAATATGGCTAGGGAGCATCCTGTTACAATACCATCTCCTTGGTTTGATCCTTCACAGCTGGTAAGGCCTTGCTAGACACCATCTGAAAAAATTCAAGCTCCCCAGGAAAGTCTGGCTGATTTAAGTCATTAATTGAA
Organism: Coracias cyanogaster; assembly: GCA_033124195.1. NCBI lineage: Eukaryota > Metazoa > Chordata > Aves > Coraciiformes > Coraciidae > Coracias > Coracias cyanogaster. The sequence continues at coordinate 92,309 of JAVSBS010028830.1, read as the reverse complement.
GACCATCATCATTGGCAGGAGCTCACAGATAGCCACCTTGTAGCTCTGCTCCTTACATCTACACAGCCAGGCTGTGAAAGCTCTCTTCCCTCATGCACCTCCAGCCCCACAGTTTGGACAAGGGCTCAGTCCCTTTGGTGCTCTTGGTCCTTCTCTCTTCCCTTGTGGCAGAAGCCTTCTACCCCCTGCCCCTTGCCTTGCTGTACTCTTCTGATGGTGGGTTGCTATAGAATATCTATACTGATTCTTCATTGCACCTCAGAAGTTCTGGCCCGCAGTGTGCATGTGTGTTGTGTACAGGGTAGCTGGTAAATTGCTATAATTTCCTGTCCAACCAATTAAAATATTAACTGGAATATCCAGTAGCTGCTTCATGAACAGCCGAGCTCTCTGTACACTGGAACCTGGAGCTTGTGAAAGATGGCCAGGGCAGGCAGGAGCACTAGTGCCAAGGTGAGTTGTCAGGATGGGATTCAAGCCTTTGCTCCGGAGTTGGCAGAGTTTACTTGCCACTTAGCACCTCTGCAGAGGGGAGCTGTGACTGACTCTGTTGAGCTGTACAGAAAACGAGGCTCTAGCCTGGTATCCCCAGCGTGATTGCTAGGTTGCAAGTCAGGTTGAATTTGTCCTGCTTGGATCCTCCCGGTGCTGAGAGACAAGGCAGTGAGATACACTGAAAGGCTTGTGCTTCTAGCTGCACATTGAACTGCAGGTGCAGGATTTCCTGCCCCTACCCCCACCTTGAGTGGGGAGTTAGGCTTGATATTTTACAAAAGCAAGTTAATAATTAATGCAGCTACCCTGCAGGCAGCACAGCGCCCTTTCTGCCGTACCCATGGAGCGAGCTGAAAATGTGATTCTTTCTCTTTTTAGCTCAATAGCTGGAGGGTTACCTGGGGTGAAAACTGATACTAGTCAATAATGCGTGTGAGCCTGGGAGTGAGCCTTTAGATGGGGTTTGTCTAAATGTTTGTGTAAAAGCTGCAGTTCTGTTTGCCTCTGCTTTGGATAAGGTCAACTGAAGTGATCGCAAAATGGCCAAGTGTAGCAACTTCTGAAATCCTCTTGGCTTACATGTCCTGGTTTGCTTTAGCAATGTGCAGATGCTATTGTGTAAAAGCTGCACCAGAGATGCTGCTCTATGGTGGTATCGGATTTTTGTTACTCGATAGCGATGTTGTCTCATTCTGCTCTGGCTGATTTGTGTTACCTGCTAAACCAAAATAAATAACCTACTTCTGCTTGCTTCTCTTCCCAGGCTGCTCTTGTTTATATGGCTTTTTTTGTTTGTTTGTTTGTTAGGATTTTTGGTGCCAAGACACTAGAGCAAGGAAGATGAGAAGGTTCTTAAGACCCGGACATGATCCAGTAAGAGAGAGGCTTAAACGTGACCTTTTCCAGTTTAACAAGGTACAGTGCTTTCCTCAAACTTAAAGGCATGTGTGTGCAAGGCAAATCTATCCTGAGCCACTGTGCAGTGTGAAAAGAAGGAAAAACTACTTGAGTGTGGGTGGGAAAAGTTAAATTTAGGAGAGATGGTTTGTTCTCTCTTGTTTTGTTTGGTTTTTTTTTTTTTTCCTCCATTCTGTCCTTTTTTCCCCTCCATGTGCCTGACTAGTTTTCTTTAAGCTCATGAGCATGTTCTGAATTCTGGCTTTCATTTTTAAGAAAAAGGATATTGTCACACTGTTGAGTGGCACTTGCTGAAAGAAGAGATCTTCACAGCAGCTTTTATATACTCCGAGAGTTCCGTAGTTTGTCCTGCTATGTGCTGTGACTACTTATGTTATGGGTAGTCTTTGCAGTACTGCTATGGAAGTAAACATTTTTCTAAAGATACACAAAAGCTACAGCTTGTGATGCAGCTGAAGCCAGAGTTCTTTGTGATTATACTTGAGGTTTATGAGTATACCTCTGTTTCTAAATGTGAATTTGAAAGTCTGTGGTAGAAATGTGGTAGCACCATGGCCATTAATAATGAATTTGCTGTTATCTTAGTCTGAATCAGTATCTAGGTTTTTTTCCATCTCTCTGTGAAGAGGAAGCAGCAGTGGCTGTGCTATCTATCCAACACTCTGGGCATTTTTCTTTTGAGCCCTGGCCAGGAACATAGTGCTTTCATCTTTGTAACTGCCTAGTATTAATTAATGGCTAGGCTAATGGCTACTTATACCTTCACTGGGTATCAGAAATATGTTTGTAGGTTTTGTATTTCCAAGGTTTAAATGGAATTTTGCTGAAAAGTGTAATGGATCAATGAAGTCAGCATAGAAGATAACTTCCTTGCTTCATTAAAATTCTAGTGTAGATACTTACTTAAAGTGGAGCTCTGGCTATTTGAGATGAATGAGTTGATGTAATTTGGTATTAAAACACACCATTTCCATGCATCCTTCCCTCCCACTGGGGAGACTAAAGGAACTCGAGTGCTTCAGGCCTGTTTTCTTCTTGCTGCCATGAGGAAATATTAGTGCAGATGCAGTACAAATTTCAGTAAATGAAGACCAGGATTAAGTTGCTTGCATTTAGCTGAATGCGATGTCAGCTTCAGAAAAGATGTCCCAGGGATGGAGCAGAATTGCTTATAAGTGTATAAAATTGTATATACCTTGGAAAAACCTTTGCTGTTTCAGGACTGTCTCTTCCTTGAATATGCCTTTCTCTTATGAGAATGTTTGGCTAATCTTTACCTGCCACAGACAGACTAATTTGGATGATGCAAAACAGGGTTGAAAGAAGGAGCTTTTACAGTAGAGGGAAACTTCCGAATACATTAGAAGCTGGCATCAGGGTTTGTGACTCCATTTGATTCAGTCTTGAAGGTAAATATTGAATCTTGTTTCTAGGGAGGCACGACTCCTTTGGACACTTCCTAATGGTTTATTCTCATTAACAACTTGGTAATTAAAGGCCTTGCAATATGCATTTGCACTTTTAAGCCACAGAAACTTGTTCTTTTCTAAGAAGAATTGGAAAGGGAATGAACATTATACCATTACATTCTACCAGAATCTTTTACATTATACTTTTTCCTTGCAGAAAGTTTTGTTTGGGTTGTTTGTTTTTTTTTTTACTGAGTCTTGTGCATGCCATTCCAGTATTTCCAGAGACAATGGATCATTTGAAAGTGTCTACCTTTTGATATATTTAACATCTACTCACAGCTAGGTAGACTGAGATCTGGGAAAGTCAGACCTTAATTCTGGCCTGTTGAAGGCTGTAGCTTCAAGGAGCCAAGAAACATAGTACTTTCTGTGCCAAGACTGTCCTTGTCTAACGTGCTAGGAAAGCAAGCACATTAGTGCTGGCAAGCAGGTTTTCAAACGCTTGTTATTTGAGGTCTTTGAAACACTTCTGGTTAAGAACCTGCATGGGAAATATTTTGTGGGACTATAAAGTTGCTGATGAGAGAAATTACATGGTGTGTTTGCACCTCTTCAGTGTGTGATGCTGTTAATGACTAAATGGAAGGTCTGTACCTTAAAAGTGTTGGGGATTCCTGCCCTCATTTTATTGTTTACACTGACTGTGAGTACATGATGCTGCACAAGCTCAGTGTTAATATAGTGGAATGTATTTGGCCACACTGACCTAGTAATGGACTTCTATTTAAAAAGTCTCTTTTATTGATGGTCATGGATTTTTTGTTGTTGTTGTTTGTTTACTCCCTCAAGTGTAAATTACTTGTGATTTTTCTACTGTTTCCCTCTTGCTTTTTTCTTCCAGATAAGAGGTGATCCAGGTGGCCTTAAAGGACTGACTGACCACTGGATTAGCTCTTCCAACTGTTCTCAAATTTGTGTTTGTTTCAAAAAACACCTTCCTAAATTCTGCTGTCACTTCGCTTTGCGTATCTGTTTCTGTGTATGAGTAAGAACTTCCCATGCTTGTGTGTACCTGTTGCAAGAATGTTTTTAGCTCAGTGGATAGAATGAAGGATAAGGTATGTGGACTTGGCAGCCTGCTTCTTTAAGTTTATCCTGCTTTTGGAAGTAGTATTTGGATGCCTTTGGCTCAGTCCAAGCCCTGCTGAACAAACATGTTCAGGCTGGCATTGTCAGACGAGATCCTGGGTAACACACAGGTGAACCAGCCTGTCTTACAGCTGAACATTACCAAATGGGGAACAGTGTGTTTAATTTATGGCTTGGTGTTTTTTCCCCTTTTCAGTCTTCCTGAGCCGTTGCTAATGGGTGTGATGGATAGCTTACCTTAAATCTGAATTGGTGTCTATGCAAAGACACACAGGCTTCATTGTTTCTTCAAAAGACACATTATCAAAGGTACAGGGTTTGTATTGCATGTGGTTGAATTGGTCTCTGCTTTGTCATAAAACAATCTGAGAGGAGAAGCGGGGATAAATGAAAGAAGGAAGACAGCACGGAATTTCATCTGCACAGCTTTAGTGTGGGCTGGGAACAACTGTTAAGTTTGGCCGCATTTTTCCTGCAGTAAATATGACTGACATGAAGCATTTCTGTTTAGTTAATGCTGCTGACATCAGGCTTACTTTTACAGAGCCTGACAAATCTGTGGTCTGAGGAAAAAGAAAATGAAAGCTCCTACCTTTCCTCAAAGAAACAAAGGCCCTTTTGAGAAGGAGGGCACTTTGTGGGCACTCTAGTTTCTTATTTCAGCTCTGCTGAAAGGCTCCATTGTAACCTCTCCTTGTTCTGCCCCCTTTGCTCCCCCTCGTTGGGCTTACCTGCTGAGCAGGTGAAAGGGTTGGCTGCTGAAAGCTGCTCCAGAGAGTGGAGGGGAGGAAAAGAGGCCAGCTGAAAAGCTGACTTGATGTGGTTTAATGACTGGGTGCAAAGAAGTACAAGAAAAAGATCTGGGTAATCAGTACAGTGAATGTGAATGCCTGGCCCAGGTGGTTTCAAATACGGCCAAAAAGCCACCCCGATGCTTTTCTTGCCTGGCTGCGGGAACAAATGAATGGCACAGAAGGGACTTATCTTTGTCAGGTCTTATGGGCATCTTGGTTGAAGATTGAAAGCTATCAGAAACATTAGTACCTTCACTGCAGAAACAGTTGAGTAACGCTGTGGTTGGTACTGATACTCTCTTCTTGTGCTGCTGCACTGGCCTTCTATTACTAACAGTTTACTCCTGGATAGTTAGTGTGGCTTTTGCAAATTTTTTACTGAAGGAAGACTCAGAGAAAAAAATTCCACTCCTGTTATTGTTACTGAATGGTAAACTCTTGGCTATGCAGTTCATAGGTCTCATACTTGAAAATTAAAACTTTTATTGGCTTGTCTCATGTGTTTACAAATTAACACATCAAAGACAAGATATAATTAGGCCAATATTAAGGCTAGTATTGACAGCTTCCTACCAGATAGCACAGTATTTGTACGAGTCATGGTTTTCTATTATAAGAATTATGGCTAAAGCCTTATCTTCTGGGCTGGAAGAAATCTCAGAATAAACGTGGTTTCTAATTAATATTTCATTGAAAACAGCACCTAGTTGTGCTGACGACATGACAGTGCAGTGACTGTGAACAGGTTGAAACTAAAACTAACAGTGGAATCACTCTGGTGTCTCCCTCTGTCTTGGGGGAGAGTGGAATTATGCCTATTGCCTGTGCTATGCCTGGTTCGATTAAATGTCTGATATGTTAAGTTAACATTACCTTGAATCTTCTTCCCCGAGTTGTATGCCATAGCTTCATGCTCCCACAACTTTGACAATTAGGAAGCTTTTCTGTGTTGTCCCAGTAGCTATCATGGTAAAGAGAAATTCCCCTTTGCCTGTGCTGGTTTAAAAAACTGCCCTTTTTCAGTTTCGAGTCCACAGATAAGTTCCTAATTTCATACAGTCTCCTCTGGGAAGTTTTATATGTGTAGCTAAGCAAAGGTTGGTTAGCAACAACTTCAAGGGCAACATTAAAAAGATTAACTTCTCAGAATTTGTTTTTAATAATACAAACCTAACACTTAAATTTGTATTCTTCTTAGAATATAAATAAGGATGGAGATTAAGTTAAAAAGGGAAATAAAGTCGTGGTCTTGGAGCCAGTAGTACTAATCTTAGTTTACTACCAGTAAAAGGTTAAACATCAGTAGCTACTCCGTTGCCCAGTCTTACCTGTTGGCAAGCAGAAAATTGGGATATGCGCCAATATTTCCAATTTTATATCTTCTAAATTGGCTCGTCTTCCCCTAATAGGACCTCAGACTGGGGTAACTGATGATTTAGAGGAAGGAAGTCTATTTTTACAGTTTGAGTTGTGATCAAATGCCTAAAACTGAAGCAATCTGGCAAACTGTGGAGTCAGCCATATCCCCCTGTGCCTGTGTCTTTGAGCAGGAACAGTAAAAAGGCATTAAAACACTTTGTAGCAGCTGGGAGCACCTCAGGCTAGTGGCACGACCACAGAAATGAAACTGGCTTTGATTCCCCTGCAAGGGATTAAGTTGGGAAATCACTATGCAGGAAATAAAGTCCAGGTGTTACTTTTAGGCTGAATAAACTATAAAGCCAAGTGATGTGGTAGCTCTTTCTCAGAGACATGATGGAAATGAGGATGGGCGTGAGGTACAAGTGCTTACTTCTGTAGATGGAGGGTTCTCTGCTTATCCTTCTGTTTTGGTGTGTTTTGTTTTTTGTGGTCCTCTGACTGTTCTGTAACATTCCTATTCTCTAGCTGTCGAGCTTGCCTTGGAAGAACGTATTTTCCAGAAGCTGGGACTATAAGGATAACAGTGTTTTCCAGGAAGTAGCCCTGCTATTAGTCTTTGGGCCCACAAATCCCTCTTTACATGGCTATATCTTGTTGAACCCTCCTACACACTTGTTTTGTCTAACCGATGATAATGGCTGTACATAAGCACTTCTAAAAACTTGACTGAGCTATTTTACCTGCAGCTTGGTTGCATCCTCTAAGTATGGCAGAATGTTACTCCATAGTGTGTGAATGCATTGGCCGTGCTAAGTGTGGTGTGTACAACATGCTCCGAATCTTCCTCTTGGTGCAGTGTAAATTGTACTTCAGGGAAGCCACTAAGGCCAAGCAAGATTCTGCCCCCTGTGATAGTGACTGACATCTTTTTATTACCAAGTGGCTTTTAATTAGTCCAACATGACCGAGCAGGCTCCTGTTCTCATTAAATTCCAGCGTTCTTTGTCCTATCTCTGGAAAACGGATATCGGATCCATTGGTTTTCCTGACTGCCCCACAGGAAATCTGTTTAGTTTTCTTGATGAACACTGATGTTCATTCACTCAATGGTTCTTCATAGCTTTGCACCATTTCTTGATGTCAGTCATCAAGAGGAGGTCATGAAGGCTGCCCTGTGTGGAATCTGGCAGATAAAGCTGACCTTACAATCCACAGTGTCTGTGTCAGGCTTTGCAATCCTGCTGAGCAGTTGGTTTACAGAAGTAAAGTTGTTGTGGAGTGGTGGAGTGTATTGTGGTGACTAAGCGGCGCTTATGCAGAGTTATTGGAAATCTTAACAGAAAGAGCTGCTTGGGTCACTGTTTTCAGAATGTTTCTCCTTAATTTCTATTACACTTCTGTATAACCTGGCTGCAGAGCCGGGGGTCCTTGGAACAGATTCATCCTCAGGCTGTTGTTCAGCAAATCTAACCTGTGTTTAAACACTGTGCAACAGAAAAAGCTGCCATTAAGTGCTGTGCTTCAGATTGCCTTGCCATATTTAAGTTGTGGGTTTTAACTGTATCCAACAACGCCCTTGAAACATGCTGTTGATCATGATTTTTCTTTCTTTCTTTCTTTCTACCAGACTGTGGAACATGGATTTCCTCATCAACCCAGCGCACTGGGCTATAGCCCATTTCTCCGCCTTATGGCCATTGGAACGCGATCGGGAGCCATCAAACTGTATTCTTTTGAAAAACTTCAGCTAGATTTCTCTGTGTCACAATGGGCAACTTTGAAACACTGTAAAAAGTTAGACCAGTATCTGCAAACAGAAGCTGAGCTGATGCAGATACTTAGACAAGACTCCTTGCTCTGCAGAAGGTCAGACTAGATCTGGCGCTGAGTTTACCAATCCTTCATGTTGTAAATTCCAGAGTTGTTTAAATATTTGGGGCAGGGTTCCTTTTTTAATTTATTTTTAAAGTTTAAAACTGAAGTCAGAAATGCTTTCAGCTTCCCGACTTTTTGACCATCCAGGCGATAAAGACATGAACACTGAAGGTGGTGACTATTATAGTTAATGATGTCCAGTCTGATTTTTGTGTACACGCGAGGCACTGAGGTGATTCCCGTGGCACAGGACCAGCTAGGGGAGCTGTAGAACAGGCATGTCACTCAGCCCAGAAAGGAAAAGTTGGTGCTCTCTCTGCCTGCTTAATCATTCATTCCTGGTGGTGTTTGTGTTCAGAGGCTGGACGCCGCATGCGGGCGGTAGCCATCTGTCTCTTGGTTACAAATTAGTTAAGCAGGATTGTAGTGTCTGGGAAAACACTAAACATCTCTGAGAAAAAAACAGGGTCCAGGCGCCACTTCTGCATCTGCTCAAAGGATGAAGTAAACTTCCATTTCTCTTGTGGTCTGTGACCTGCCCCAAGCACATAAAATCAAAGTAAATTTGCATGAGTTCCTTTCAGTCCAGATCGCTAACAGTAAAACACAGTTTCAAACTAATCTCTTTTCGTCTTGTTTGCTAGCAAGCTTCTTATCAATTAATTGTAGCTGTGGGTCATCTTAAATACTGTAGATCCTCAACAAACTCTTCAGATATGGTGCTCCTGGGGTGGAGTTCATGGGTTTACATGAAGAAAACAATACTGTAATGCAGATTCACTTTATACCTGATCAGGTAAGTGTATTTTAGTACCTCTGCCACTTACGCAGACATCTCTTAAACAGGTGTTGAGTTTGTTCCAGGCAACTGGGCTCCTATTACCTTATACAAGCACATGCTGCTTGGTCAGGAATGCTTACCCCAGTGTATTTTGTGCTCTCAGCAACACTTGTTGCTGTGGAGATGCTCAGTAAAACTTAAGAGTAGCTTTATTGTTCATAACTGTCAGTCATTTATCTCAAGCAACATATTGGGAATGGTAATAAGGGCAGAATAGTTCAGGCAATCTGCAGAAGCGAGAATTTGCTTTTCCTTTTGCAGCCCCTATTCTTTCAGTAGGACTGGGTGGTCTTTTTTCTGGAGAACAGGTAGAACAGTGGCAGCTGCTGAACTGATTTAATTATTTTCAGGAGTTTAAAACAGAGGCACCAGCCTCGCCTGCTGTTAAGCTTGTTGCCTTTGCATTTTGGGGTGTTGAATCTTGCTCCTGGGGATTGTTGAACAGTTATTGCCACAAACTAAAAATAGGAAGGCAGAATTTTCCAAATATCTGGTGGCTATCTAACCACTTTCCCTTCCCTTGACTGGCAGACTGGTGTCTTGGCCATATACTTTGTTGCCTGATGCCCCCTGTCTAGCACAAGTGGCCTCTTTCTGAGAGGGATTTAATTCTTGCGGCGGTTTTGGGTGTCTGTTTGCTTAACTAATGGTATAAACTGAAACTCCCATGGGGAGTGTTGCACCAGGTGTGGCTTCAGCAGGTAAAATGCTTCAATATGAACATACAGCCAGCAGGGCTGGGCTCATGAAAGGACTCTGACACAACCCTCCAGAATGAGGTTGGACATGAAGAATGCAAGGAGTGTGGTGTAGTAGACTGTATCAGCCCCACCCAAAGCTGGGGTGTGTTGCAGCAAACCGTGCTGGGTGAGAAGGTGCTGGTGAGCTAAGCGCCTGCAGCTGCCTGGCTGAGCTTTACAGCTTAGGCTGATCTTTTTCAAGACCTTAAATCTTTGTCATCCCGCTCACTGATAACCTGTGCTTTTGTCCTATATAAGAGGGTTTTTAGCCTTTAGGCTACTTCTTGTCTCCCCCCAGCCTTCAAATCCCTCCTGTTAGCTAACAGTGTCGCTGCAGCCTATACCCACTGCTGTAAAGAAACGTGGCTGGCTCCCCAGTCCTGTTTTAGCTGAGAATTATGAACAGCAGCAGCTTTATTGCTAGATTTACTGTGTTATATTTACTACTGTGATTCTGAAAAAAGCATATTGTGTGGTTTTGTAGTGCCAGCTGGTGACATTGCTGGATGATAACAGCTTGCATCTCTGGAGCCTGAAGCAGCACAGTGGTGCATCTGAGCTGCGTGAGGAGCACCGCTTCACGTTGAAAGGGCCACCTGGGTAATTCACAAGAGTGTTTTTGAGCTACTTTGGGGATAAGCAAGCAAGTAAGAAAATTCTGCTGCTGTTCCAGGTAGAGCTTGTCCTGTTCTTACAAACTCTTGCTCCTGTGAATCCATGAAAGGGGCATCCGTGGAAACCAAACAGGAGTTGGCTAGGGCCTGGGAGACCGCCTTTTAAGACTGTTGTACCAATGTAAAGGGTGACATCTTTTTTTTAATGTTGTGTGTACAGGAGCTGTAAATCTTAAGTGAATCTAAGCATGCCTTAAGTCAGAATTTAAAATACTGCTATGGTTTTAGTTTCACTTGATCTTGTCAGTTTTGGATGAGCTATTTCTAGATCCTTTGGGGACACTTGATAAGAGAGGCTTCTGTAAAAAGGTGTCTGGGTCTTGGTCCATGTGCTTGTAGAAAGTCTTTTGATGTAATTTATCTTAAAGGTAGTATTTTCCTCCTTTAAAAAAATCAGGCCTGGCTCAAAATCTCTGCCTATAGAAAAAATACTGCTTTCATATATCCCTGTTGAGTTGTTACTGAACTTGAGAGAATTAACAGTAGTATTTTTGCATGCAGTTGATGAGAGTCTCTTTGCATCCCCAGGTCTTCACCAAGCGCCACGCAGATAACAGCTGTCCTTCCCCATTCCTCAAGGGAAGTCCTGTATCTTGGCACGGAGAGTGGCAACATCTTTGTAGTGGAGCTCCCATCGTTCAGAGTGCTCGAGGACAGGACCATAACTTCTGAGGCTGTGCTGCAGCGGTGAGTAAGCAAACAGGCACTGCTCTGTAGAGGTGGAATCCCATTAGCAGACATATCCTTTGTTAAAATGTCACCCTAGATTATGTACTGGGGCCTAATTGTTGTGTTAAGCATTGTCCAAATCTGCGTGACTCTGTGACAGTAACTTTTTGTCCTCGTATGTGCTAAGTAACACTTTCTGTCCTGGTCAGCTGAGTACTGTCACTGTGGAGGTACAGCATATAGGCAGAACAATACAGGAGACATTTGGAGTAAATCTGCAAACCTCGTGCCCTGTCCCTTTTATCAAAAAGTCTTAGGCTTAACTGTGATTACCCATTTATTTATTTGACCATTGACAGAACTTCTGATGTTGCTTTGTCCGGATAAGGATTTTGTCACTCTGGAGATTCAAGTGCTGCTGAAAACTGTCCTACTTCATGTCGTTGTTGCTTTGTACTGACATCTCCCTGTTACCTTTATTCTGTAAGGATCACAAGAGAATAGGGTGGGTGATTCAGACTGTGTTTACACTCCTGGGATCTAGTCCTGGAATTAATTATAAACCTTGGGTTTCCCCTGAAGCAAATGGGACTGGATACATGGTCATGTGGCAGGCCTGGTGTGATATCTTACATATGACCTTTTTGCTGCTTGAAGGATTTGTGGAAAGATCATACTTATTCTCATATGTTTGAACTTTCTGTTGCTTAATTTCTCATCCTTATACCTTAACTGTTATTACAGTCTATTAGGTTGTACCTGGCATAAACTTTTATTGGTTTTCTCTTCTGCTTCCGTAGGGTACCAGAAGATTACTGTAACAGGCGATCATGTGAATTGGTGGAAGCCCTTCGGGAACATCCTAAGAACCCTGACCAAATCCTGATTGGATACAGCAGGGGCTTGATTGTCCTCTGGGACCTGCAGAATAACAAAGTGACACACCAGTTCCTGGGCAGCCAGGTATTAATTCAATCCAAAGTTAGTTCAGCAGGGGAGGAAAAGCTCTCTCTTCTTGGAGCGCTCTGAAAAGAAGCAGGTGCAGGGAGACCCTGACAAAGCTGCTTTTTAGTAGGAATGCATTGGTTTTGGAGGGGTTAACAGCTCTCTGGAGAGCAGTTATCCTTTTTTTTGTCTTTGTGTCTTCCTTTTCAGCAACTGGAGAACCTTTACTGGCAGAGGGATGGCAGTAAATTCATTAGCTGTCACTATGATGGAAGTTACACCCAGTGGCCAGTATCCAGTGACAACAGGCAGCCTGAGCCTCTGGAAAACCTTGTGCCTTATGGTCAGTAAGTGAGGTTTAATTGCTGCATATTCATCTAAACGCAAACTTGTTTTGAGCTTGTGTGGGATATTTAAGTCATGTTCTCCGCAGTGTTCAGTCCTAATGGCAAAATGCAGAGCTGCTTTGAGTGGGTCATGAGTCTAAGGGAATTCAGTCCTTTTTTTGTTTGTTTGTTTTATTTCTTGGATTGTAAACTCCTTTACAATGTTGAGATCTGTCCTGAACATGGAGAGCAAACGTGTTGAAGAAATTAGTGCCCCTTAAGAAGAAGAGTGCCGGTGATTCAGCTCTCTGTTTTTGTTCATGTCCTGTTCAGCAGGAGTTGCTTGGATCTCCTGTAATTAATAATAAGCTAAGTGTGCTTTTTGTTGACCTGAGCGGTGATGAAATGAAGCCTCTGATTTGCTGAAACCCAGCAGATAAGGTTGACCTCATCTTTCAAGCATACAGGAGCTTTTAAAGCTCTGTCACCTGTACATTAGTTTCAGGAATGCCTGTGTTTTTAAACAGTCCTTTCTAGTTAATCAGCTTCTGCAACAGCAATTCCACTCCCTTTTAGCCACCAGCAGCATGGTTCAGAACTTCCCCTGAGTCTAAGCCCTGTTTTGCTGAGGAGTACTATGGTCGGTGCATCCCAGAAGACTTGTTATCTGATGTGGCTTGGTCTGGGGAGGTGATGGTGGTGCCTGCTCATTCAGGTGGCTCCCCTTGACTTGGCTGAGGTGACCTAGGTGAAGAACAATAAGGAACTTCTTATGTAAAGATGCACTTCTTGACCTACCGCAAATAACTATTTTCTCTTAGGTCCTTTTCCTTGCAAGGCCATCTCCAAGATCTACTGGCAAACAACAAAAAACGGGTAAGTTTGCGGTGCATCCCTCTACGTGTTTAAAGGCATTTAAAGAGTGCCGTGCACAATACCATCAGAACCCATTAGAGTAATATCGTAAGAATTCTTTGTCAAAGGTTGACTTGTCTCATGTCCGTGAAATTTAGCTTACACCATTTTTTTTTTTTTTTTGCATACACCATTCTAACTCTGTCTTTCTCTCAAGGCTTCCTTACATTATATTCCAAGGAGGGATGCCCCGGGCTAGCTATGGTGACCGGCACAGTATCTCTGTTGTCCATGGCAGTCAGCAAACAGCCTTTGACTTCACGTCACGGGTGATAGACTTCTTTATAATCTTCAGTTCAGAGCCTACTGCAGGTATGTGGTGCAAGGGCATTACTGAGGAATTAGAATAGCGGCGTGCGCCTGTGGAAACCTGCCTGGTGTAAACAGCATATGAAATGTGGTAAGGAGGTCAGTTGTTTGGGGCTTTTCTGAGGCTTTAACAGAATCATAGAATCATTTTGTTTGGAAAAGACCCTTGAGTCCAACTGTAAAAAGAGATTTGCCGTTTAAAAGTGAAGTGCAAAATACAGATAGAAAGAATGGGCTGGTTACAAATACCATACAGGCCTCACAAAATGAAGGAAAGATCTGGTTAAGCTGGACACTGGACATTTACCAGTTCATGAAATGAGAATCTGAATATTGCTGTTTGGAAATAGCACTTCAAAGGAGGCAATAATTAAAAACAGAATTTACTCCCACTGAGACACTGTTTCTTGTAATTACTACCTGGATTTATGACTAGGGCTCTGGGTAATAAATTAGCAAAGGGTGACATAGAACCAAGGATCAGTATATAGAGAACTTAATTTACATGGATATAAACTGTTCTAAACCTGAATAGCACTCATTCCGTAGCTTCCTTAGAGCTTGTCAGATTCTTGCTTCTATTGAAGAGCTTTGTTGCCCTTACTTCCACAGTAGCCCTAATATTCTTTCTTTTCATGGAATTGTAAATTATTTTCCCCAAGAACTGTTTGTTTAATGCTGATGTAGCTTTTGCTTCTGGTTAACTTGAAGTAACTGAGTATAAAGTACTATTTCAAGCACCACAAATGTGCAGCATTGGAAGTTGGGTCAGACCAAATGGCAGAAGTCTAGATGCTTTTTAGGAGCTTGTAGGCAAATCTCCTGTTACTGAATCTTCTCAGCCTTTCTAGTTTCTCGTTTGCCTAGTAGACTAGTCTCCAAACCTCTTTGTCTTGTATACTGCCAGTGGTGATGGTGGCAGCTCCCAGCTACACGTTGTGTGGACGTGGCCATTCAAATCTGGAGCTGCAGGTTGGCTCCCTCTGGCCTGTTGTACAAAGCAGACCACAGGTCCAGGGCAGGACCATACTGGGAAAGTAGGCATAAAGAAACCCCCCTCTGCCTCTCTCCATGGACCTTAACAGACCTCCCTAAGTCACTGCAAAACCAATAATGAAATAAAGCTGAGTGTAACTGAGATGAAGTTACAGATGTTTTTTTTTTTTCCCTACACAACACTGCCTTTTATAAGCATCTTCCAAATGCAGAACTTATAGGTCTAAACTTTCAAGCTTAATAATGCCATTAAACTTGAAATACTTCTTAGCTTTTAGCATTAAAGAAACTAGACTCTTTTACTTTCTATGAAGTTGTCAGAGCTGAGATTCTAGATGACGGAATAAAAGTCTTAAAGATAAAAGAAATCGTGAGGTTTTTAGGTAAGAGATTGACTACTTAAAGTTCAATTCCTGGATGTGATTAGAAATCCTTTAGGATGAAGTAACTGAACATAACAGGCTTTGTATTTATACTTCTGAAGGATTGAATTACCTAGTTAACATGACTTCTAGTAGGTACAGACAGGAGGTGCTGCAGGAAGCTGAAGCTGTTGCACTTAGATGAGGAAGTTTTTTTACAATAAAATGAGGTTTCTGTGGTTGACAAGCTTCCTTGTGGCTGATTGCCTAAGCTTAGTGGATCTACGCAGCTTGCTTGTTTGCCCTTAAGCAGTCTTCCTTGCAATGGCAATATGAAGGTATTAATTGTATACCAAAGCCACTTAATTTAATAAGCACAAAGCTTATTCATTGCAGCATGGTGGTAGCTGGTGACTTTCCACTACCCTAAATGTGCTGTGGAAACAATTTTCAAAAGGCTAGCCCTTCCTGTTTTCTGGTTTTTAAATTAGCAGGTGGATGAGTGTGTGGCAGTCATGACAAATTCTAGTACGCTTGCTACTTCAGCAACTTAAAATAGATTCTTGCCATGAGCAATGAGCTCAGATGTGTGCTTTTGCAGGGGAAAAAATGTTTGTTAAAAGAGAGTGTATTTGGTTAATTTTGGCAGCAGCAGCCAGAGTACAGGGCTGATCATGCATCATGTAGTACAGGTATTTTATTTGTTCTATTCAGAAGTCCTGGAGGCAGCTGAAAATGATGGCACATACAAAAGCAAAGTAAAACTAAATATAAAGCATTATTTTCATGAAGAAACAGAACTGGTTAGTGGTGTGTTATGGCTGTGGCTAGTCAGAGGTGAAACTCAGGGTGTCTAACCAGAGCGGTGCCAAGTACTAATTACATGAAGTTAATTTTGCTGAGTGAACAGTGTTGGTATGTGCTTGCTGAGAGATGTGCCTTCTTGCAAGTATTTTCCAGGTAATCAAACTAAAGGAGGGAAGTAAAAGTACAGGTTTGCAGGGAAGGTAGTGAAAAGCTGCTGGTTTGCTTATGGCTCACTGTTTATCACCCACTCCCCCAGTGTGGCACGCTACAGCTCTGCATTCACCTACATTTCTGTTGTGGTGTTTACTGGTGTTGGTGTGAACCCACAGGTGGTTTTGGTTTTCCCTGCCAGTTGCTGTTGTGGCTGTCTCACCAACATTACTGCAGTAATGTCCTTGTATACGAATTTTTTTTCACTTTAGTTCTAATTACAATGAAAAATTTTAAATTCTTGATTGTCAGGTGTCATCTGTAAAGTTACCTTAACATATTTCTTTTGTTTGTAATCTTGTCTAATATACAAATATTAGATGATGTACCCAGGCTTTAAAAAAGAAAGCCCAGAGGATGTGTCACAAGGTATGAGAAGCAGGGAAAATGAAAAGTAAGAGAGCTCAACTGTAAATACTTGTCAGTTCCAGCAGAGAAGCATTCTGCAGAAGCCAAGGCATTACTGCGTTTAAGCAGCTTAGCCTAGATGGACTGTGGTCCTAACACGGTACTAAATGGGTCACTGCTGGGTGTATGTGTGTCTGTCCACCCCACACTGGTACTTAGCTGTAGGTAAAGTCCTTTGAGTTCTGGCTGTTACAATGGTGAATATGAACTTGTGTTGTTTAGCCATGTATGTTGTTAACAGATTTTTATTTTTTTTTATTCTGCAGTGGAATCTGTAAAAATTCACTCTAACAATCCCAGGAGTGGTGTAAAGAAACATGACTTTGCAGTAAATCTGTTAGCATCTTGAAATCTATTAATATTAGTGCCTCAATAGGCCCGGTTAACGCAAGCATTTGGAGGTTTTCCCAACAAAAACGTCTGTGTAGAGCTCTGTGATAAGTTTTCAAATAAGCTTTACAGGAAGCTTGTTTCTATTGAACTCGGATGGTCGTTCTTGTCAGCCTCAATGAATCTTGTTTCTGCAGAGTATGATGACCCTTCTGCTATGGTGGTGTTGGCAGAAGAAGAGCTGGTAGTTATAGACTTGAAAACTGCAGGCTGGCCAGCACTGCATCCTCCGTACCTCGCCTCTCTCCATTGCTCAGCCATCACCTGCTCACACCACGTCTCCAACATCCCGCTGAAACTGTGGGAGAGGATTATCAGTGCTGGGAGCAAGCAGAATGTTCACTACTCAAATATGGTATGGCAGCTTTAAATGTACATGTGTTCCCATGCATTTAAGAACAGCATGACTGCTGAGAACGTGGGTGGTCTGTGCTGCTGACTGCCTGTGGAGGGATGAGTCCCAACAGACGCTGTCCTGCCTCTTAATAGGGTCAAGAAAGGCTTTTTCCCAGAGCACCACCAATACAGTTGCTCACGCTAGGGGATTAAAATGTGATATTTTTTTCAGGCTTTGACAAGCTAGAAGGAAAGCCTGAGTGTTCCCAGCTGTCAGTGGTAACAAACTTCTCGTTTAGAAGCATGAAGCTTTCTGCAGAGCTTCTTGAGGAAATGTGTAGAATATCTTCTTAAAAGCACAGCTGGTGTCAGAACAGGAACATCTAATCCAAACAAAAGCTAACAGCATGGACTGTTGCACTGCCACTTGCACTGAAGTTCATGCTCTCCTGCTGACTGCGTATTCTCTTCATACTGTCACTGCCTAGGAAATCACAGTCTCCCCTTAATGTATTTGTAGCCGTGGCCGATTGATGGTGGCACCAACATAGCTCCAGATCCTCCACAGAGGGACTTGCTTCTAACAGGGTATGTACTTAACTGATAACAATCAAGGCGCCCTTTTCGGTTTCTGTTCTTCCTTTTGAACAAACAGGCTTTCCCGTGGGAGTAGGATCTGCTCATCTTGTAGGGAGAAGGCTGCAGCTTCACAATACAACTTCTCAAGGCTGGGCCACTAGCTTTGTAAAGCTACTGATTCTACTGCTTCCGACAAACAGATGGTGATGTCCATAGATGAGCTATAAAGCTTATCTGTAGTTCTGACATGTTGTCCGTTCCCCCCACAAACATCAGTGCAGAAGAGCAGGCAGTGATCCAGACCGCTTCAAAGAGAGCCATGTGGAAGTGGAGCTTAATCTTCCATGATTGGAAGCATTTCCCCCTATCTTATACTGTTCTGAATCTAAGACAAGAGGTTAACTTGGACTCCTGTCTGCGTTGGTCGGCGTGAAGAGGTCTAGCTAAGCAGTGGAAGCAGCTAGCCAGCAATTGTCTCATCGCATAAAACCGTACCATTTTCTTTTCAAAGCATTTTGAAGAATTTCAGTGGGCTTTTCTTCAGACTTTGTTCTTGATGCAGCAGGTTGTTAAAGTTCTTATCCTTATGTTGGAAGAATGCTGCCAATTTTCACCTTAAGAACTAAGATTAAAGCTTGATTTTTATTTTTTTTTTTCCTCCCTCCTTCCCAGTAATAGTATTTTTGTCAGGACGAGTTGTTCCTTCTACATGCTAAGCTTTTTTCCTTTTCAGTGCGTTTTGGATTAAGCTTAAATTGTACGTTGGTGTCAGATCATTGAGAACAAACTGGATTTAAAAAACCCTGATGATATAAACCAAAACAAATTCACTGAAAAAACCCCAAACCAACAAAAAAAAAAACCAAAAACCTTTATCTTGAAGCTTGAAGTTGCCACAGCTCAGGGCTTTGTAAACAGGGTGGTTTCATCTTTGGTTGTGTTTTTCCCTGCCTGTTTTATCATCCTCTGGGTGATTTGCTGTTCTCCTGTGATGTGTGTCTCTGTAACCCTCTCCGTACAGGCATGAAGACGGCACTGTCCGGTTTTGGGATGCATCCGGCGTTTGCTTACACCTCCTTTATAAGCTAAGCACAGTGAGAGTATTTCTCACCGATGCTGATCCTAATGACAATATGAACACGCTGGGTGAGGATGAATGGCCTCCTCTTCGCAAGGTGAGAAAGCTATTGCTTCTGGAAGCTGTCTGAAAACCTGAGGGGTTTTGATTCTTCTCCTAGTTCATGCATCTGCAAAGACCAGCCACTGTGTATTCTCTCACCTAGGTTGGTACCTTCGACCCCTACAGTGATGATCCTAGGCTTGGGATCCAGAAGATCTACCTGTGTAAATACAGCGGGTACTTGGCTGTAGCCGGTACAGCAGGACAGGTACTGAAATATAAACAGTCATTGTAAGCCTTGCTTTTAGTGCAGGGTGTCTCAGTGCCACTTGGAGATATGGCAAAATTTGAAATACCCATTTCTCTAGGCGTAGATTGATCCATTTGCTGGAAATGTTGTTTCGTAGTCCTCTGCTTTCTCTATTCTGCTTTAGACATTATCTAATGCTCTGTATCTGCCCTGTGAGATACTGCTTTTGCAGCTGCTGAGGCCTGCAGCTTGGAGGACTGCTTGCAGATTTAAAAGCTGTAGCAAAGTTTGTCCTCTTGCTTTCAGGTACTGGTGATGGAACTGAATGATGAAGATGCAGAACACGTTGTGGACCATGCTGAAGCAGATCTCCTGCAGGACCAAGAGGGCTATCGATGGAAAGGTCATGAGAAACTAAAAACTCGAGATGGACCTGTTCGATTTGAAGCTGGTTTTCAGCCATTTGTCCTTGTCCAATGTCAGCCACCAGCTGTGGTCACCTCATTGGCCCTTCACTCTGAATGGAAGCTTGTGGCCTTTGGTACCAGTCATGGTTTTGGGCTTTTTGACCATCAGCAGAAACGACTGGTCTTTGTCAAGTAAGTATCTTCTTTCCAGGAGGTCTGTGGTAATCCTCTGTTTAAGATGGCCTGGAATTTGCTAACAAAGCAAGTAGTGATAAACAGTTTCTCAAGAGCAGTCAGTGTAGCAAGAAGCCCTCTCTCATTGGACTCTGTCCTTGAAGATTTTCAGGAATATTTAAGCATGTTCTGATGTTTGTGTGTGTCCTGTTGGGACTCCTGGGAGTGACTGCCACCTAGGAGAAAGTGACTATCTGCCTATTGTCTCCTCCTTTCAGGTGTACGCTGCATCCCAGTGACCAGTTGGCTTTAGAAGGCCCACTGTCTCGGGTCAAGTCCTTGAAGAAGTCCCTCCGCCAATCATTCAGGCGGATCAGAAGAAGCCGAGTGTCTAGTAGGAAGCGACGAGGAGCTAGTGGGAATGCCTCAGAGGTGAGGGGTCTACCTTTTTGGGGTCCTGTTTGCACCTTGGAGCGTGAGGAGTCCTGATTAGACTGCCTAGGAGAAGAGGGTCTGCAGTCCTGCTTGCTGTATCAGTAGCTACAAGGGCAGAAATGGCCATTTCTGATGCTGCTCTGTTAGACAAAAATAATCACATTTTTAGAGAAGATATACTGTGTGTAGTTGAACATATGATGCAGAATATACCTGTTCACTGGTATGATGGTGCTTTCCCTTTCTGTTGCTGCCATTCTTACTATCTCTTTCCCCGATGTCTTTGCCTGACTGACAGAATGTCTCCTCATCTTTGAAGGTGCAAGAAGCAAATGCCAAATTTGACCAAGATGCACTGCAGGAAATGGAACTGGCTCCAGTCCAGCGGAAGATTGAAGCCCGGTCTGCAGAAGACTCTTTCACTGGCTTTGTGCGAACCTTGTATTTTGCTGATACCTTCTTGAGAGACAGTGAGTAGAAAAAGCATCTCTCCTTCCGAATGGGTTTTTCCTTCTGCCAATAAATGTATTAGGATTTACTGCCAGGAAAATTTGGCACCTCCTGTGTCCTACTTTGTGCTCTGCTGAAAAACTAATATAGAACAAGAACATATGTTGTCATGAAGAATTGTTATTTAGTCATTCTGGCTGCTGGCTAATCCAAAGCAAGGAGAATAGTTCATCTTTAGTTGCAGCCTTTATATATGGTTTTCAGATGTGCTGGAATGACATCTGACTTTTTCGTATAAGCTTTTCTTTATTATTCTAAAGTTCACCCTGGCCCCCAGCAGAGCCTTTTAATTTTGGGGAGGGTGGTGCTGGCTGTGCTTCAGAGCCCAGACTGATATTATGCACAAGTTTACTCTGCTCATATGTGAAAACTGGACGCTGCAGTTGTGGCGTCTGATGGAAGCAGTGCACTATTCCCTTTACGTGTATGCCATGTCCTCCATCAGGGCTATTGATGGGCATGTATTGGGAAAAGAAGTGCGAAGAACCTGTCATTTCCCTGGCAAGTCTGCCCTAATATAAGGATATTCAGGATGTAAATAGAGGGAGGATTTGTATAGCTAGGGGAGAGCAGTTGTCCGAGGATCTCACAGACGGTGCCTTGCTCATGAGCCGCCTTGTTGCTCCAGGCTCCCGCCACTGCCCGTCCTTGTGGGCAGGCACCAATGGAGGGACAGTCTACGCCTTCTGTTTACGTGTTCCTCCAGCAGAGAGGAGGATGGATGAACCTGTCAGGGCAGAGCAAGGTAAGTATGTCTCGTGAAAGCGAGGTCCTCATGGGTCTGAGCTATTATTCCTATAATCAAGAGTTACACGCAGAAGAGCAAAGTAGCTCAGTTACTGTTGTTTATCAGTGAGAGTGGGGCTAAAGTGTCTGAGCGAAGTGATGCTCGCTGCAGCAACTGATCTGAAGAGGCAGTGAGCTCCAGCACTGCTTGACATACCTTAGCCTTATTTCTTACTTCAGAAATTTAAATTTGAGTCAGCTGTCACTGAAGTTCAATAGCAAGCCTCGGTGTACATGTACCTGTTCTAACAGCTGGACTTGCTGCCTTTTTGTGGTAATAGTTACTCTTTAACACAAACCAGTCCAAATACCCTTTAACTGCTAAATCTGTTTAGGCACCGTTTCTGTAACCACATTGTATAGGCCTCCAGCTCTGAGAGGATGAGGGAGGTTCTAACACAGTGTCTCTGACTAGAGTCCTACTTGATTTTTCTGTTTATTTTCCTCTGTATCATGCTTGTCTAGCCAAAGAGATTCAGCTGATGCATAGGGCTCCAGTTGTGGGTATACTTGTCTTGGATGGACGCAGCACTCCCCTCCCAGAACCTCTGGAAGTAGCACATGACCTTTCTAAGAGTCCTGATATGCAAGGCAGCCATCAGCTGCTGGTGGTGTCTGAAGAGCAATTTAAGGTGAGTATCACCCAGGAGGTGCGTATGGACAGCGCATAAAATCTGCTAAAGCACCGAGTAGTGCTCAGTGGAAAGATAGTTCTTGGGAATGCATATTCTTCTGTACCTGAGTAATACCCCTGAGACAACGTTTGTTTGGTGTAGTCCATGAATCAGGTGTGTGCTGACAAACTGGGTACTCAGCATAGTGATGCACGTGCTGAACATCAAAATTTAATTCCTATATTACATTGTACTCTTTGGACCAGGGTGCTTCTGCTTTTGGGAAAGAGCTTTTGCTGTGGTTAGTGAAGAAGCAGGAGTTGGTAGGTGTTTCTATGAAGCAGCTGAAAATCTTGTTTTGCACAGTAACTAGTCAGCATAAAAAAGAAGACCTGAAGTAGCTTGCTGTAGCCTGGCCTTTGCTTTCCAATGCAGAGGAGCACATAGTTAATGTAAACCCTGTTCTCTTTATGTAATAATTTGTAGCCAAATATGGAGGGGGTTTTGAAAGAACTAGGGAAGAATGCAGTTTGCAGCCTGAGGGGTAAAACTGCTTGGTGTCAGAACAGAAACAAATTCCAGCACTAACTGTGGCTGATTACTACTTGTCCCATGAGCAGGGAGCTCACGGGGTGACTCAGATTACACCTGTGTGTATTCACTGTGAATGAAAACATCGTTAAAGGAGGGAGCAGCAGATGTCCAGGGGTGCGGCCGCTGCCATTGTGCAGGAAAGAGATGTCAGTGTCTTGTTTCTGTTGACAGGTATTCACATTACCCAAGGTTAGCTCCAAACTGAAGCTGAAGCTGACTGCCCTGGAAGGCTGTAGGGTACGAAAGGTGACGGTTGCCAACTTTGGCAGCTGCAAGACTGATGATTACAGTGAAAATGACCTGGCTGTCCTGACTAACCTGGGAGACATTCAAATCATCTCACTGCCCTTCCTCAAGTTACAGATCCGCTACCCTTGCATCCGCAAAGAGGATGTGAGCGGCATTGCGTCCTGTGTCTTCACCAAATATGGCCAAGGTAAGGTGTGCTTCTCCCAGTTATCCCCCTCTTGTGTGTTTGAGACGATGGAAAAGGGCTTATAGGGCTTAGTGTTTAGTGTTAGGGCTTTGTGTATGTGTGGATGGTACATAAATATGTCCATTGTATGTTTCTGGCCAGTACCAGTTGCTAACAGGTACTGATGTGAATTAGCAGCAGCAGAAGTGATTATTGTTAATGAATGCACTTGGTTTTCAGTTAACAGGTTGTATGTGCCCTATATGTAGCTTCCATCTTGTCTGGAGTCAAGAGAATGGCTCTCTGAGCATCAGGCGCTGGGGAAATGGTTGTGTTGTGCCTCCTATGCCTGCCTGCGGCTCAACACTCAAATTGCAAAACTGGAATCTGAAATCCTATGGCTGCTGAAGGTGGATCACTGCTTTGTAGTTCAGTTCTTACATTTTTCTATGCTGCTTTTCCTAAGTGTCAGCACAGAACAATACAATTATCTCTCAGCATAATCTTAAATTGCCCAGTCTCTAGGCTAACCAGTCCTCGGGCAACAGGGGTAATACCTTCCTCAATTATTCCTCCTCAAAAAAAAAAAACCAACAAACCCTTTCTGCCTGACATAGAGGATGCTTAGATCTGTTCTTTTCTTGGGTCACCTTTAGTTCTGGAACTGTATTATTGGTCTTGAGAATTGCTTATAAATTCCCAATAACTTGTAGGTTTCTATCTGATCTCACCATCGGAGTTTGAGAGGTTTTCCCTTTCTACCAAATGGTTAGTGGAGCCGCGGTGCATTGTGGATATGCCAGAAGTTACAAGCAACAATCACGTGCACAAGTCTGGCATGGAGAATGCTGCAAGAAAATCCAGGTAAAGGATATAAAACTCTTGCACATTGACTGTATCTGAGTAGTGAGATCGACTCAACTATTTCCAGCAAACTTTTTTTTTATAAAGAATGTCATCTTCCAAAAAAGAAAACCCCAACCACCAAACAAACACCCCCCCCCACCCCCCAAAAAAATCCACAACAAAACGAACAACCCCACCCAACAACAACAAGAAAACACAAAAAACTGCAGTGTGTTAAGAACATTCCCAGTTGGATTGGCATCTGGAAATGTCACCTTGTCCCTGAGCACTGGAAGCACTGGAATTGGTATCCCTACGCTGGAGTCACAGACTGTAAGCTCTGGCTTGCTTTACTCATTCCCTCGTGCTGTGTCTGAGTGACCCCGGTTCTTGCATAGCTCAGGATGTGTATTACTGACAAGGCTGAACTGTTTGTGAAGGGAAATCCAGTGTTCCTCCTCTCCTCTTGGAACATCAGCAAGTAACAGTAGATCTGAGACTCATGCAGATCCTCGAGGAATTTTATTCCAAACCTTTTAAAAAATTTTATTCCAAAACTTCTGGTGCCTGCAGAATTCTGCATCACCAACATATGATGAAGTCCATCCTACATTCTTGCTTAACAAAGCATTTCATTAACTTGTGCTGGAGCTTCTTGGAGCTTCCAAGTGTGTACGTGAATTCTCCTCGCCCCTGTGCCTCAGAGTCAGTGAGTGTCTTCTGCCTCCTCTCCTTTTCTAGGGGATCAGGAAGGAGTTTGGGTGACTATGGAGAAGATGGTAAGCAAAAAATAACTGTACTCAATGTACCATGGTGATGTGTAAACCTGAAACATCTTTCCTATTGCTACAGTTGATATTTTTCTACCTAAGAAGGGGAAAGTAAGGAGGGTCATGAGGGAAATATGATGACATGCCTGGACATGGAAGATGGTAGGTCCAAGTTGCATGTGGCAAGATTGCCTTGAAAGAATAGAATGTAGTTTCTGCTGGAAGGAAGAGGCTGTGGGAAGATAAGGTCTGAAATTACAGGTGAGATCTTCTGTTAGCCAAACTAGTATTGCTGGAAAATACAGTTCAGTGTGTGAGAGGCTTTAAGGATTAGTTGTGAAGCATTCAGTAAAGTCAAAAGGTACTTAACCAAGGTCGGGGGGAATACAGTTCTAGTGCAGCTTTCCAAAACTGTGCATATTTCATGAAAAGGGGAAAATATTAGATGAAAGCTTTTTTTCCTACTCTTTTTTAGAAAGGAAGTCTGGGAGGCTGATGGAACATGCCTTACTCAATGACGAAAGTGAGTGAGATCAAGTCTTGCTACTGCCAGGGCAGGTGCCTTTCTGGGTGGGAAAAGAAGAAAGCTGCTGGGGATTTTGTGGATTCCAGTACTCACTTCCAAGGGATCTGCAATTAAAAAAGACTGGTAGAAATACTGGGTTTTCATGAATCAGCAGAAGTGAGGGGTTGGACAGATAGTCATGCCTTCAGGCAGGGGTTATTCCACATAGCTGCATTCACTGCTGTGATAAGAGAAGGATTTTTATTTTCCAGTAGGATGTGTGCAAAATGACAGCAGGAACAGACTGCTCCTTTGGGGCTCGGGTACGCTGGGACCTGGCAACATTTCCTCTGGCAAATGACTCTTTCAGTCCTTTCTGCCAGCCTGTTCAGTAAAAACCTGGTGCTGCTGAAGAGGCAGTGATATTAAAAGGTCTGACCTCTGTGGTGTGGGAGGCAGGTTTGAAAGGCTGTTCAGGGGGATGTGGAATGTGGCTAGGCTGCTGCCTGAAAGCAGATCTCCACTGGTTAGGCTCACTGCTTTAACCCTCTGCTTTCCAGAAGTCCTGAAGGAGATCCAGAGTACTCTGGAGGGAGGCAGAGGGTGAGTATCAACCAACTTCTGTTCCTCATGGGTGGGGCTGGCAAGGGAGGGCATTTCTAGTTGAAAGCAGGGGGATGCCCAACATGACGGCAGGGAGCCTTGTGCTAGAATCTGGTCATTATGTGTCCCACAGACTATCAAAGGGCAATACTAAGAGAGAGGCAGGTTCTCTTTCACATTTTCCCTTGACGTTTTTAATGAATAATGCTTTGTCTCTTTCTCTCCGAAAAGCAGGAGAGATCACATTCCCACATCCCAAAGGAACAGGACTCTGAGTATTCGCATACAGGTTTCTATTCGTGTCAACCCATACTGATCTAAGGGCAGGCCACACGGGCTTAGTTGGTCGAGGATGGGACTCTGGAGTTTTAATCCTGGCTTGACACTGTCACTTGGACATGTTCAGTATCTCTGCTCCCATTCTGTCTATACAGTTGAGCTCAGCTACCACCATGGGTGCGGGACTTTATCTTATCTCCCTAGAATACTGATGTTCAGGTGACAGGGGCTATGGAAGTGTAGACAAAGGACTACTGTTTGCCACGGATGCAGGAAGCTTGGTGGGATTGGTAACTGCTGGTGTCTAAGGATAAGTGACTGCCTGACATGCTCTGCTCTGCACACTTCCTCTGGACACTACCTAATCCTGGTCTTCTATCAGCAGCTGGGAGTGGATGGGATGATACTGCATTGCAATAATGGATCTTTTCTTGTCTCATTGCAGGAGTTATGCGGAAAGAAATTTGGCAAGAAGTCCATTAAGACATGGACTAAGTAATGGAGGAGGTAAGTGAGGCTAAAGATACGTCAGGCCCAGTAAAGTAGCCAAAGGAAGCAGAAAGTAGAATGAAGTTTCTTTATAAAGTTCAGCTTATCTAAATGGTTTGTGATAGTGCAGAACTCCGATCGGAATTTTCAGGATGGGAATCTGCTGCCTGACTGATGCACTGGCACTGTTCAGCACCTTATCTGTCACATGAGTAAATATGCTGCATCAGTTCTAAAGGAAGAGCTAAAAACCCTGTGAAGGTTCCTGCCTAACTCTTAACCTTACCACAAACCAGGCTGGAGAGATAGCCAGAGCTCATAGCAGTCATCTGTTGAGTGTATCAACTCATTAGCTCTCATTAGCTTTCCACTACTGTTTTCTAAAATGGCTTTCGCGTTCTTTTATCCCAAAGCAGATTGACCAGAATTCACCACAGACTGTCTGGCATTGGGTCGAGTGCCATAACACTACTGACTGGGCAAACCGTCCCTGGGGAGAGGGCACCGCTGCTCCCGGCACTGCAGGCTCGTGAGCTGCAACTTGCACGCGTCTGCGTGCCTGCCTGCGCCTCCCCTTTAGTGCCTCATTAGAGACATCTCCTCCTGGAGCCTGCCTTGCATTAGGACACCAGTGGATTGCCAGGTCTGATGCACCACAAGCCTCTGAGTACATCTAACTTTTAAATGTTTGCACATTTCTCTTTTCTACTGGGCTGGGTTTTAAATTATAAATGTTACTGCCTTGGTGCAGGATTTTAATAAACGCACACTGTTACCTCCAACTGGTTTAAAATTATTTTTTTTTTTGTACAATTTTTAAAAATCTTATGGGTATTTCAGTTTTAACGGAAGCATTTTAGAAATTTACTTTTTAAAAAGCAAAACATTAAGTAATATATGCTAGATTCCTGTGACTGCTGTATGTGGTATCTGAATGAGTAATTTTGGTTTTTGTTTGTTATGGTACTGTTAACTGGCTTTATGGATTTGGGTAGAATCTATTTTTGTAGCCATTCAAATCAGAGGAAAACTAATTGAACTTGATTTTTGTTTCAACACTACATTGCTCTTTTTTGGAAATAAAACTCTGAATTCCCTTTTGTGATCCTTGTCTGCTCTCATATCTGTTCTTTCCATCAGCAGCTTCTTTCACCTTGGCAACAGGCTCATGCCCACTTACCCCTCGAAGAAGGTGAAGAAGGTGGAGCTGTCGCCCTCTGAGCTGTAGAGGCAAAGAGCAGTCCTGGAGATTAAGTGGCCTCATTAAGCACGGTTGTGGTCTGGAGAAGATGCATGTGGCTAGCAGACTGATTGTGTCGCTCTCCTCCAATCCATCTATCATGTTGCCAGGAAAGGGCACTGGGTCAGATTATAGACCCCAGAAGGTCATCTGCTAGTTTGTCCTGAAATAATTTGGGTGATGACACAGTGAAGGGAGAAGCGGTTGAGCTGGCCATGCTGCTGTACTAATCAGCCAACGGATTTTGAATTGAAGCTCGTGACACTCTGTGCAGAGCAGTTCATTACTCGTTAAACTTTTTGGTTCCTTTGTCCCTGACGTAACACCACTGTCTTTTTTTCCAGCTAAGAAAAAGAACAGAATATTCTCTTTCTCTCCTGTAACTCACTTGTAGCACTATCAGAGTCAGTGAGAAAGAACTAAATCCTCCCAGGCTGGGTGCTGAGCTGTCGTCCTCAGTATGCTTTGGAAACTTCTCCATGGAAGCTCCCTTGTTTCAGGTTCTGTCTTTATCTTCCTCAGCAAGGTGGAGGGATCCTTTCTTTCCTGGAGTAGTGGGTAGCATTTTCTATTCTGCAGGAGAATATAGCTGCAGAGTTGCTGTTGCTCAGGTGGTGTTGCAGGCACCCTTCCTTCTAGAAGTGTTAGCATCTCATTTGAGACCTAATTTATTGCTAATGAGGTTTTAGAGAGCCTTCTCTCCTGCTCAGCTACTTTCCATTTCCTTATTTCTGCCAGCTTCATTATTTCCTTGTTTCTATTGCTGCAGGATTGAGGCTAATGGAAAGGTGGCCTGCTGTTTTCCACCTCTTGTGCCAGGCACTGATGCTGCAAATTTACAAGAGGTTATGGTTTAATCAGCAGCTTCTGAGCTGGTGGGATCCTGTGCACATGCATCATCCTGGAGCAGCCAGCTGCTTCTTCCTGCTCCTCGCAGGTAGAATGATTCCAATGCATTTTCTGAGTATTTAATTTGCTGGCAGGCTTAGGGTCAGTGATGTGGCTGTCCTGCTCAGAAAGGGCAGAAGCAATTTGTAACTTCTCCCCATTTTCACCCACAGAACTTGAAAAATCCAATAGGTCCACTGAAAGAGAAGTCAGAAAAATGCTACTATAAGTTGTACACTTTGAAGTGAATTTAGATTTAAAAACAAAACAAACTTTATCCAGACTTCTTGTTATTTTCCAGAAAGCACAAGCCAGACTATTAATGGGATTGGGTAGTTTAGGATGTGCGCTGATATATGGCAGATTTTTCCTAGCAGTGCTTTGAAACTTACAGCTGAAGGATTCACTGGAATAAGCTGCTTGAATTAATTGTTGTGAGCAGAGGCATTAAGAATCCTTTTAGAGCTGCCATGCCTAAAATACAGGAGAAATAGCAAAGGGGAAAGCAGAGAAAGGCTGGAACTCCTGGCTTGTGCTTTCAATTATATTCTGAGCTGAGCAGGAGAGAATGGAAAGGCTCATGACATTCAGAACTAGAGTGTATTTTTTGTGCTGTCAGAAAACCACTGGTAAGTAAAATTGGTGATGGGATGAGATGTTCATAAGGATGGAGTCTTCAATGAATGTCTGTAAGCAGCTTTTGAATGTAATGGGAAAAAAAAATCCCTCTGCATCTCTCCCTTTCAGGAATTGCCTTCTGAGCCTTGCCATTACCCTTAGTCTGCCCATCAGCTGACAGCAGTAATAACAGCCTGTTTCTGATCAGAGGATTCAGCTGCTGCCAAACTCCTTGAGTTTTGTGCCTACCTCTACTTTTCTCTTGAGCTCCCCTTGTCTGGGAGCTGATAGAAGCTGGCTGTCTCCAAGAGCTAATGCTGCTTAATGCTTGGAAGCACTCTGAGGGCTCATTGGCCCTCATTAATGTTATTGCCAGTCAGGCTTTGGCAGTGCTCTCCCCTTCTCCTGCTTTATGCAGTCTCCTTGGGGTCTGGCACTGCCAAGTGCCCCTTTGCTGCAGGAGCTGAGCTGCTGTTAATATTGGCTGCCAGTGCTTGAAAAAAATCCTTTCTTACAGCCATGCTGGCAGCATGTTCCCTGACCCTTGCAGACCCATTTCTCTGCAGAGGGGAAGGTTTTGGATCGCAGCTAAAGAACAGCCCAAATTTTCCACATCTGAATACATGTATTTGGTACCTAATAAGGGGACGCTTTTTATAGTGGCCTGAGTTTTAGGTCAAATGCTTTCTTGTAACGTGAGCTCTTTTGTAGGGTTGCATATTTGGTGCCAAAATTCTATAATCCTAGAAAAGCTTGGCCTGGGGCTCTTTTTTCAATAGTAATGCAAGCTTTCCTCAGATGTTTAGCAACTGAATATTTGCTGAATTTGTCTAACAGTTCTATTAGAAGAACACGATGTTGGAAGGAAGAGTACTTTTCATGTAAGTCATAAGGCTTGAGGCATGTCTGGTTAGTGAGAGAATGAAGGTTTTTTTACAGCTTAATTGGTCTGTTTCTTAGAATATGGTTTGTATCTATTGCAGTTAGAATAAAAGCATGCTTGGACTGTAACCCTAAATTCAGCCTGCAAAGCATGTCACTGCCTATGTGGCCTCACAAATTGGGATGTCTTTAATAAGAGCAGACTGAGATCTGGTGTTGAATTGGCATGGCTGAAGAATGAGACAGTCTAGTGGAAGTTTTTTTTCTAAAGCCCAGCAGTCCTTGCTAGGCCCCATTATTGACTTAGTGATTTCCCTCAAGCAAAGGCCAACCTTGTGTTGCAACTGTAGCTGATTCCCTGAGGTAAGTGGGATGGAGAAGACTGATTGCTTCAATACCTGCCACAAGTCCTTGGTCACAGAAAACTCGATGCCTTCACTAATGGCCGCAAGCCCCAAGTGCTTGGATTATTTCCACACAGCACATCAACCTTTTTCTCTGACGTGATGGTGGTGGGGTATTTGACAAGCCTTCTAGATTAGGCACAACAAAACCCTACGTGAAAAGGCTGCTGTAGCTGTAGGATAGCCCTTCATATCATCCTGCTCTTGATTATATTTGTTCCAACCATTGCCTGGGTAGAAATGGTCCCTCTCAAGCAGAGCCCCTTGCCAAACACCTCAGGGTTGTGTTTCTGGTCAAGGTTCATGCTGTGCCCATGGAGAAGGGTAAAATGAGGTGGCCTGTCTTTCTCTGGTGGCAGTTGCAAGCTCTACAATGACAACAGTAAATGATTGCAGGGAAAGGGGATTGTTTTCTCCACTTAACTAGTTTTATTCTTCAGTTAGTTTTCCCCACAGCACGGGAAGTGAATAACTGAAGTAATTGCCTTTCTCAGTGCAAGTGGCCATCTTCCACTGACTGGCTGCATGCAGCTGCAAGAGCAGGTAGGCTTACCTGTTGGGGAAAGAGGGCTGAGGCTACGGCTTGCTGTCAGCAGAGAGGGGTGAGTTGCTTCCCTTCTTAGCTGGGTGCTCTTTCTCCCCAGAGGTGAGTCTCCCTCAGTTTTGATGCTTTCTCTCTGTTCAGAGACCTGTTTCCAGAGCAGGAGGGCTCAACCCGCCCTGTTCTCCCAGCTGTTGCAGAGTCTCAGCCCTCTCCTGCTCCGTGACAGCCCTGATGAGGCGGGAGGCTGGTGGTGCTGAGGGACATGGCTTCTCCTGGGGCGCTTCCCTGCCCGGGGGTTCGGCCTCTCCGGGAGCGGGGCCGGCCCTTTTCCCGCCCTTTGGCCTCTGAGGCTGGGGGGGGAGGCCGCTGCCGCCGCCATGGCCGCTCCTGTGGCGAGCGGCCCTCAGGGCAGTCTCCCCCTGCCTGCAGTCCCGGACACTGCCGCTTACAAAGTGATGCCGCTAAAAAAGTTTATCTCTTTCGAGAATGGTGGATCAAGGCAGCAGGAGTCCAGGGCAGCCTCAGGAAGCACCTTTGTCCGCTAGAAACATGCTGCGGTGTCCTGGGTGAGGTCTACGTGCTGTCATGGCTGCCACTGTTGAATGCTTCCTGAGCGTGTTGTAAATGCATAAAATACTTCATCTTCCTGATACTTTACCCTCAAGCTGGGCCCCAGTGGCCATCCCCTGCTCAGCAGAGGGTCAGCAGTGCTGTTCCTGATGCTGCCTTTGCAGCAGCCTCCTAACATAGGACAAAACAACAACGGTGTGAAATGGGAAATTCAAGGGAGTGATCTCTTCCACCACCAGCTCCCAACAGAAAAGACTACCCTGGTGCTATGGAAAGCCAGACCCTACAAGGTTGGTCAGCTCTGCCAGGGATTCCACAGGGACTGATTTTCTTGTAATTAAAATATTGTGTAAACAAACTCCTCATTTTCCTCTTGCATCTCACGAAGATGTGCTTTCGTAAATGTTGACTGAACCATGGGGATGGCAGGAGGAGGGTTGCTGGGAACATGATAAAGACAGGAGAGCTAAAAAGGCTCCTTACACTTGTGTCCTGTTTAAATAGAGGGAAGCAGCTAAAAAGGTACTTTGATCTGTGTCTGTTACCACTGCACACCTATTGCCCAGCTAAATGCATAAAGACTGCTGCTTCCCAGCTCTGTGTAGCATAGCTTTTGTGTCTAGAGGTAAGTTAAAATTTGAAATGGCTTTTTGGTGAGGGGACTCTTTAAGATGGATAGTCCATGCTAACAGCAGTCAGGGACAGTCAAGCTAGATAGGAAGGATCTGTATCTCCATGGGCAAAGCTCAGCCTCTCACTGACTCCCATCAAAAGGTACAGATCTCTTCTTCAGTATGCTCATGTGGAAATGAGTCTGTATATTATGTACTTGTTGCTGAAGAGACTCTGAATGTTGTTAATTTGTTTAAAGTCAGTCTCCTGTTCTCTGTTTATGCTTAGGACAGGGGCTTCAAAAAATGAAACTTGTATTCTGCTCACACTCTCCTTCCTTAAAGGGAGCTTAGCTTTCTCAGATTGCTGTGCTTAGCCCTTGAAAAACAGGCTGAGCTCTTAAAAAAACCCAAATCTGCTACACAAGGATGACTCTGAGCTGCTGAATGCAACCCCAAACTCAGATGTTACAGCTCAAGTCCTGATTGAGGTCAGAGTCCAAGGAAGCAGAGAATATACAGGTTCCAGTAAAGGATTAGTGTTATTTTAAGAGAAACTGCTAACGTAGGTGGTATATTAAGTTGAAAGCAGTTTAAGCTATTGATGAGGGAGCTTTATTCCATCTACAAAATCTGAAGATTATTGCATTTGGAAGAGTATCTGTCCTGTTAGTCACACTTGAATGTTGAATGTTGTGGAGGTACTCTTAAAGGATGTGATTGTTCTACAGACAAGTACATCCTGTCTTTATTCTGACACAGATAAGAACAGATGAAATGCAGACTTGTCCAAGGATGTGTGATAGCTCTTAATTGGTTTGATGGCCTGTGATGTTGTCACTGCTGTGACAGTTTGCTAATACTTCAGACCTGATTATATTTGCCTGTACTTTCATATACGAAAACATTTTGAATGCCAACGAACATTGAGAACTTTAAAAAAAAAAAAAAATCTATCTCAGGGAAATTACTTCTGTCAGTTAGGCCCATGAGGCACAGTTTCTGGAAATAAAGCTTAAGCACTAAGTGGTAGTCACCTACTATGGAATTAACCTGTAAAAAAAGATTGGTTTAATTTTATACTTGGTTGACTTGCTGGAAACTCCACAGCAGGTGGCAATGCCTCAGGTCCTAAAGGCTCAGGCAGCATAGAAAGAAGCCTTTACTGAAAGCATTCGGAGAGTCCAGGCACTGTAACATCTGTTGTGCAACATTCAGGGTCTATCCTTAAAAAAGTTTGTTTTGACTGTGGTAAGTGGGACGTAAGAATTTCAAAGTGAAATGATATCATGTCATCTCTCTGAAGTGCATTGTGTGTTCAAAGGCTTTCACCCTGGGCTGGCTGGAAACCACTCCTCATCTGTTTTGACTCTGTTTAATGATGTTGCATAGGCAGGTTTCTCCCTACTGTTCTCTGTGCCCATTCAGCTGTTACTTAGAGGTTTGTTCGTTAAACCATTAGAAAATCCTGCTTGAGGGTAACATCTTCATCTAGCTTTTTTTTTTTTTTTAGTGCACAAAAAAAGTGCTAATTTCTCATTAGCGTGCATCAGTGTCATGAATGAATGTATCAGAGCTCCATGTACCTCCTTAGTTAATAGCATGGGAGGCAGGTACCATTACCACTGCTAGATTTTCTTTGATGGGAAGCAACAGATAGTAGCTGTGATCTTCTTTCATAAGGCTGAACAGACTTGGTTTGTCAGGTTAAGTTGCTCACTGACGTGCTTGTCCTGCATATGGACACGAAGGGAACTTTCCATTAGAATGTATACTGCATGGAAGGGACTCAAATTCTATAAACCTTGTTAAAGTGATATCTGTTGAGAGGCATTTATTACTTATGAGGTTACCCCCTGTGTATAGGGAGAGGTGAGAGCTCTCGTAAAATGAATAGGGATCTATCTAGTGAAGATTAAGGAAATTAAATATCTGTAGTGGAATAGAGCACAAGATCCTGGTAGGCTTTTTAATATTAAATGGGAGAAAATGTTCATCACCCGGTAAAATAAATGGCAAGTTTTGGGGGCAGTCTCCTTGAGAAGAGGGTTTTGAGTGTGTCTTCCATGATTGTAATGCTTGGCTAGGCAAACCGTTCCCAGTATAGCCCAGATCTTTGGTAGCAAAGCATTATAAGAGTTTCTGTGCTTGCAGAACTATACACCTAATTTACAGGGCACAAAAAGCATGAGTGGCCCAATATCCCACTAAAGTTTCTATATTGTTCTGCTATAAGATAATCTGCTTTTGACAACGCATCTGTCAAAGTTTCCAAACCTTCTACATATTCTAACCTCCCTGTACTCTCCTCCTCATTCTTTCCCTGAGCTTAGGAGCCCAAACAGAGTTTCACATCTGTAGTGGCACTGCTAAGAGCTGTTCTGCCCTCTTGTGTCCCTTGCTCATGCTCCCTTTCTTCTCCTGGTACATATCTATACTTTTCAATTTTTAACTTTGTTAAAATTTTGCTGAATCAGTCAACCAAACCAATGCCTTAGAATCTTGCCTTATGATCTGGAGTAAAGGAATAACTAGCAAGAGCAATTGCGGGCAAGTGGGCCCACTCATCTAGGAGGAAACTCACCATTAGATCAGCTCACCTGTAAGGTTGAATTGCAGTGAGATGATCGGCAGAACTGGTGCAAGGGAAGCAACTGAGGAATATAGAAGACATGGGGAGGAAGGATGGCCCCTTTCAGATGGCAGTCATGAGGTCAGGTTAGCTGTAATAAGAAACCTCACCCATAGCTGCATGATGCCTTCTACCTTTATCTCTGCAAGCTTGTTAGCATCTGCTGGGGATTTTCAAATACCTGGGTGTAATCATTCCAGTCTGGACAATCTAACTTTCCACTTTGATCTTTTGACATATACTCCAGGGGCTACGGTGCTTTCTGCAGAGAAGTCACATCTCGTGGGACAACAGGCCCTGTGGGCAGCCACACATCGGGGCTGTAGCCCACACGGTTGGGAAGTCGCTGCCATTCATGTAAAATTGGTTTGAAAACCTATT
>JAVSBS010028830.1:27329-57197 GCA_033124195.1 Coracias cyanogaster | reverse complement strand
TTTCTGTATCAAACTCACAGTTCCAAGCTGTGCAGAAAATGGGAAGGGAAACCAGAACTGCTCCTTATTTAAGGCCACCCAGATGCTTCAGTGTGCTCCATGAAAAGAAAGGGTGATGGACACACAAAGATCACTTCCTCTTTAGTTATACTCTAGCTAGTTATTCACTGTTGTTACCTGCTCTGGTTACCAAACCAGCAAGATTAAAGTTAGTACAGGTTTACCTGGCCTTGCATCTTCAGTTTGCTCTTTTTAGGCACTAACTACAGAGATAGGTGAGGAGCTTAAAAGGAGGAAGCCTGAGCTGTGTTTTAGCAGAGTGCAGAATCTTTCAGCTCGGGCCCAGATGAAGTCCGTCCCTCCAGTAAGGCGCAATACCATCTGTACAGGGTGTTGGTCTGGCGTTCTGGCTGACCTCTGGGTAGGGGCCATGGGACACTGGCTTCCAGTGTAACGGGATCACCCAGCCTTATTGAATGGCAGGCAATTGGGTAACAAAGTGCTGCTGAAATATTCAAGAAGGCTGTTTTCAAACCTATGTAACTTAATTGTTTTGGTTTCTTCTTGCAGTCATTAATACTTCATCTGTCTTCCTGGGGAAGAGGACCTTGGAGACCTCTAGCTCATCTTAAATTAGCTGGGAGAGCAGAGGCCTTACCAGTTTGAAGCAGTGAGAGGCCAGGAATTCTCTCAACAGCCTGAAGTACAGGCTCAAGGGAGCCTGTTCTCTGTCAATACGAGGCAGGATGTGATATGGAAGGAACAGAGTAGGTATTTTATATTAATTCAGTGAGACCTAGGGGCTGAAGGGAAACAACTAACCAAACAAAAAAACACTAAAAAGAAGATATTTTAAAACCAGCCTTACAGGCTACAGGGTCCTGACTGGATGATCAATTCTACTTGCTATAGAAAGAAACCAAGAGAAGACCCCATTTATACATTTATCAAGTTTCATCTTAAACATATTTAGGAATAGCATTAACCAGCCCCCTTACCTGAACTACTACTAAACAAGGCGGTCGTGAATGTACACGAAGTGTCATGTCTTTGATGAATCATAACCAGTTTCTACTCTTTTATTTGTGTGATTTAGCATTTTTAAAAAATTGAGTTACCTTCTTGCTTTTTTTCTGCAATAGCCTCTATGCCTTTATGTAGTTAACATAACAAGAATTTGCAGTGAAAAGGTGGATCTGATATGTTATCACTAATAACATTTGAAAATAGTAGTGGCTGAATACTAGCTGAAAGTACATGATATTTTATGTAAACAAAGGAATCTTTAGGAAACTGGGGAGCCTTGTATTTTCTCAAAGAATGTAGCCTTCTGTTCCTTCCATCTGCTGCTGGATTCCCTGGTCAAAGCAGTTTCTTCAACGTAAAAAGGGCTGGCCAGCTGGAAATTCCTCTTGGTACTGGTATCACTGGGTAGCACATAGCTGGCAAAGACAGCGTACTTCCCAGCTCCTTACTGCACCCAGCACTGCCTTCTCAGCCCTGTGTGTCTAGGCGGAGAAGAGCAGTAAAATTTAGAAAGTGCAAACAAGATTTTAGTTAAAAAGATGACTTGTCATTGCATGTACCAAGTGTTGAGGGTGCTGTGCACGAGGGCAAGTTGTCAGCGTTCATACTCTTGTCCAAAGTGAATCCCACTTGTTATTGAAGCAATGACTTGGGCAAAACTAGATGGTAAGCCAGTGGTTGATGTGGGCGCTGAACCCAAGTCTTGGCTCCCAGGCTCCACTGTCCAGTCTGTTCAGGTATCCGGAGCTGAAATCTGGAAACGTTTCATCTTTCTTGGTGCTTATCTCCTTGTCCCTTAAAAACGATATAATCAAGCTGCCAGCATCTTCACTAGGAGCACTTTAAAAGCCAAACAAATACAGTGTTTAGTCTGCAGATAATTCAGGTTAGAGGTGCTGAGGCAGACAAGCTAGAGACGGAGGTGGAGAGGCAGTTATGTGCGCAGCATCAATTTAGCCTTTCTCATCTCAGTGCTGCTCAAAGCAGACAGTCTGATAAGAAAGTGAACGTGATTGATCAGTACCTTCATCTTGGCCGTCTCCTCAGGCAAAACCCAATCATACTGTCTGAGACTTCTGACAACTCAAAGAAATCAGAGGGCTCCAGTTCTGCCTAGGGTATACAGAGCCTTGAAGAGGCTCCAGCTAATAATGACATAGAGACGTTAGAGTCACTTCCTCTTCAGGAACTGAAAAGAGTTGGATTTTTCAGGGTAGCTCCTCCCTGCCATGCACACATGAGAATTTTAGAGCTAAGAGCCCCAGGGCGCTTTCTCAGTACTGCATAAGGAGTTCATGATCCCGATGAGGTTGGTCATTCTGGGCTTTACGAAAGAGCTCTCTGGAGAGAGGGGTAGCAAGTTACATATAAATAATGAATAAAACAATATGAAGAAATACTTAACTAAGCTATTGCTCTGTGGCCTCATTCTTATGAGCTAAGAGGACCATCTAGTGACAGAAAGCCTATGTAAATTGTTTCTTAAATTCTCCAGCTCAGAGCCCAGTTTTTACCTTTGCTTCATAGTGGAGGAGCCCTCAAAGTACAGGGCTTCTTGGAAGGAGATGGGAAAACAGGCCCCACCCAAACTAAAGTTGCTAAGCATCTAGTATCTTATCTCAACAGCACTTGTCCCATTTTATGTTGGGGTCACTTGTTCTGGTTGCTGGCCACACCTGAGTTTATCTTGTTTAATCTGCAACTCCTCTGGAAAGCCTTTATGGGAGGGAGTAGGGGTTAGAAGGGGACTTTGCCTTAAAGAACCAGGGCCATCCTCAGAGTAGTTAAATCCTGCACTAACCACGCTGTCACTTCACAACCTGGTGAGTGGAGAGGGAGACTGCACGGACAGATTAGACTGTGCATTTGTTTGCTCTGTCACCTGCCTTCTTGAGAAAAACCTAGGAAGGGGAACCCATCACAGAATTAGACAGCAACATCGCATGGACATAATAATCTGCTGCAAGTAACCTTGACCTGTCTGCAAAAGCTTTGTTTAAAGTGGAGCATGGCTTTATTTGGAAATCCAGGTTGAAAGGAGATTTAGTCATTCTGCTTGATTTCGGCTGAGATTTAGGCATAATGAGGGCAAAAATGGTGCCACTTTTGCTGTCTTTTCAGTGCTGAGCTGGAAACTACTTTCCTATTGTCGGCAGAGAGCTTGGTATTGGCAAGAAGGAGAGAGCAGAGGCTGAGCTATCTGTGTTTGACTCCCTGAAATAAAACTCCAGGGATGCAGAAGAAAGAGGCCTATAATTTAATCCTTTTCACTAGCCAAAGCTCTCATTTAGATAGTATTCCCTGTACCTTGTCTGGTACCCTGGTGGGTTACAGCAGACGTGTTTTGGTATTGACCTCTCCTTTTCAGTCTTTCTTTGGAGATGTACCAAGGCATACCATGCCTGAGCCTGGCTCTTGCCTCAGTGAAATCCCACCTCTTCTTTTATCCTAAACTCTGCCAACCAGCTGGTGATATTGCTGGTTGAAAAGTTCAAAGGTACCATGAGAAATCTTTAATTATTGATGCCACTTTCCTTCCATATGCCTGTAATCATCTACTGTTTGGGCACAGCCCAGCCAGAATTGATGTTAGACTCCACATCTGGGCAGGCTTTCAAGGACCCTGGAACGGACTCTAGCTGCATGGGAACAAGGCACAGGAGGGTGAATATGTTACCATGTGCATGAATGTGACCTAGGATACGCAGTACTGCGAAACTCGCTGGAATCAGGACAGACAGCAGATGCATGTGGAAAAAGTTACTGTGCAGAGTGATCAAGAAGGAGCTCAAGCAATTTGTACAGGTGAACAAAAACAAACTTAAGAATTAAGTTCCAAGCATTTCCTTTTAAGATTAATGATTGCATTTTTTCCTCTGTATGAGTCGGGAGAAAGCACTGTGTTTAGGGCAGGTAAGATTTCTGTACTTGTCTTAAAATAACAGCATGAGATACCAGCTCTTCTTTTTGTCTGTAGATTCATGCTGTATTTCTTAATAGCATGGAGATTCTCTTATTTAAAGTATTCTTATTTTTTCTAAAAGGGAAGAAAAAAATTGATTTTTTTCTTTTTCTTGTAGTGATTTATCTGAAGTTGGTACAGTGAAGGGAGTTGAGAAACAGATGAGGAGGATCTTTCACCTGCTGCAGTGTGTCCAGGAGGCAGATGGTCCAGGGCAGTTAATCAGAGCTGGTCTGATGTCAAAGGAATTGATTATATAAGCAGTGATTCATCTTACCATTCCCAGTAATAACAGTGGTGTTACAAAACAATCTGCTCTAAAGCCC
This sequence comes from Coracias cyanogaster, assembly GCA_033124195.1. NCBI lineage: Eukaryota > Metazoa > Chordata > Aves > Coraciiformes > Coraciidae > Coracias > Coracias cyanogaster. The sequence continues at coordinate 52,883 of JAVSBS010028830.1, read as the reverse complement.
TGTCTCAGAAGAACTGTGAACTCTAGGTTTTCACATTCCAACCCGGGTTCAGAGTTGGGGGTCCTAGCTTTATGGTGAGTCAAACCAAAGTCCTGTGTCTAAGCTTCCTACAAATCTGGGCAGTGTTCCTGATCTTCCCTATCATCCAAATATTGCATCGTTGTTTTGTGGAAGGCTTTAGCTTTCCAGATGTGTTATTGTCCAGTGGTAGCACGTAAAAGCAGACTTCAAAATTATTATTTTTTCTACTGCATTTGGCGTTGTAGAGAAGCAATATCAACTTTAAACCCCAGGAGGATAGAATATTAACAACTATTCTGTACTGAGGATTTAGAATCTAATTCAGCTGCCGTTAATCTCAGTAACAAAACTCTTGTTGCAGGATTTAGAGATCTGGGCCACTATTAAGCAGGAAGGGGGGGCTGAAATAAGGTGACCAGATACCTGCATATTGTAGAGAGTACTGTTTAAAGAGCAGGGTAAAAGAAGAGGATATGATGTTAAGATATAAATGCTGTACTATGCAACATGTGTCCAAGATGCTTTGAATAGTGTCCCCTCTAGACCAGAGCAAACAAGCAAGTTTAGAGGGAACACTAAAGACACTACTGGGGAATCCTTAACTGTACCTAACAGTGCTCTTGGGGCAGTGGCTTTTTGCTCAGCATCAGCATTGCAATTGGGGAAAAGGGAGATAGTATTTTATCCAGGTGAGGAAGATTGTTCTGTCATGCACAGAAGTACAAAATGGGTGGTATGCAAAAAAAAAAGGCAATATAACCATGTGCTTTACATATGCCTAGTGTGCTTTTTTTTTAGAGCATCAGCATTCCTGGACACTGCAAATCTTATATGTGATTTTGCTGCCCTCCTTGGGGTGATTGAGATGAGGCAAACTTTCATTCACTAGGTTGTTCTTTACCAGTTTGTTTCCAAAACGCTGCAATGTTGTTTTTTGTTTGGCTTTTTTTTTTTTTTTAATGGCCTTTTTTAAAAAACAAAACCCAAAAATCCTCATAAGGATGTTTGGATAAGTTTTGGTCTGCAAGCAAGTCATAAGGTATTCTGGATTGTGGATGGATTTCTGTCCAGCAGAGGAGGCTGCCTTCTCCGGGTACTGCATGATACAAATTCTTGTTCTTTGTCAGACTTTGTAGTAGTTGCAAAGATTTAAAGCTTCATGCTGAATTGCAGTCTTGACTGTGTAGCCTTCCCCCATCCTAGAATCTCCCCACAATAGCCCAACATCTGACGGAAAGATTCCAGACACTGTGTTTCAGCCTTTATATAAATAAGTTAACACTTGTGGAGTTAGGATGACAGTAAGAATTAGTAACAGAATCTTGACTACTAGGTCCTCTGTAACCCATTGTAAGGCTGTGATGGGTGGAAGCTTCTCTTCAGCCTGTAGAGAATCAGTGGAGCTAGCTGAAAAACAGAATACGAGAAAGTAGAAGCAAAGGGAGAGAAGAGCTTAACAAAGAAAGAGATGAGAGGACAAAATATATAACGGAATTTTCCTGTGTGCTGGTTTGTTCCTCACCCATCACTGGCTGATGTAATCTCTAAGGTAGTTACAAATGCCCATAACAGGATGATTTGTACCTTTTTTTATTTGGAAAGATGTTGCACACTTTTGGGTTTCCTTGCTGTAAGATTTTTTTTTTTCCTTAGTCCTTTTTCTCCTCCTCCATTCTCCAAGTTTTCCTTTCTCTGGTCCATCATTTCCTTTCAGTTATGCCCTTACTGTTTTCTCGTTTGGACCTTTGCCTTGAAGTGTCTAGTGACTGGGGAATCAAAACCAGGCTCCGCCGTTAGCACTTCATCCAGACAAAAGGGTAGAAGTGGAGTCTGGAGCCCAAGTGGTATTTTGGTCTGTCTGAAGCAGCAAGAGGTTGACTCATAAAACAAAAGATCTTTATAACTGGAAAGGATAGGAGTGATATTTTCCAACAGGCTGAAAGGTCAGGACTAATCCTTTGGGCACTTTTACATCCTTTATTTCCTGCCTATAATTAGAAGAAAGAGAGACAGATAAGCAGAGCTGACTAACACTTAGAACACCGAACGTCTAAGAAACATCAGCCAATAACAGTGTACTCAGGAGGAGTTGTGTGGACATGCTGTTATGTATTTGCTTTAGACTTCTTGCTCAGTTTAGCCAGGTCCTGGAAGGCACTGAACGCTTGTTCAGGGATCACCAATCAAAACCAGCCCCATCATGCTGAAAAAAAAGATGGAGTCGGGCAATTTCCCAGACATGCACCAGGTCTGTATTAGGAGTTTTCTTTGATGTACAAATGCTTGCCAGGATTTATGCATTGTGATTTTGCAGTACAGTTATCTATCAACAATGTAGATATAACTGATGTAGAATCAGTTATAAAGATTTGAAAATCCTTTTGCTGTGGGCAACATACACTATCTTAAAAAAAAAGCAATTTTCTGTCAGAATGTTATGTCTTCAGAAGCAATTCTGAACTGTAGGCTTATGCTACAAAATTAACCTAGTTTCAACTGCCTTTTCCTGCAGAATGATCAGTTTACGTGATTGGATTGTTATTATTGTTGTCCACTCTATTCTATTTCCCTTTCTACCACTTTATTTCTTCTTTCTTTTCCCCATTCCTCATTAATTCCCTTCTTTATTTAGCCTGCTCTCCAGTAAGATTTCAGGAGAGCTATTCAGGGACAGACATTATTTGCTATGAGAGCGGGTTTCCTCATAGATTTTGTTATTTGGGCTAAAATGTTTTCATGACAGGTCAAATCTTGGGTGTGATTTGTTCATTAATGTCCTTCTCTTGCACTGAAGAAAATTTAAAAGGTTATCTTCTGGGATATCAGATACTATTTAACTGTAATTGCAAAATATATTTAAATTTACCAAGTACTTTTTCACTTGTTAAGAGACAAGTGCTCAAATAAGAGGGAAGAATAATAATTAAACACAAAAAATAGCATCCTTTCTACTAATTGTGCTGACTCAGCTTGTACATATTCTAGTACTGCAATATCAATTCAACTTGTACAGTCTGAGGTTTTTTTGTTGTTGTTGTTATCAAGCAGTTGTGGCCTTTTCAGTTCTACTCAGCAGTACAGCACCTATTCCGTATTGTGTATTTTCAACCTGCAAGCCAGTGTTGTTCATATAGATCCAGCTTTGATTCTGGATACGCAGGAAACAGAGATAACTATTTGCTGTTCATTCATTTGATTAGGTCATTAGATGTGTTCCTCTCTTCTTCAGCACAAAGTAAGTTATTGGAGAAGCAAATATTGAAATAAAATTATAATTATTTCTTAAACTACAGTGTGGCCAAACGTTTGTCAACTCTGAAAAATCACGAACATTCATTCAGTTACCTGTATATCACTGGCCTGTGGCAAGAGGCCTAGTAGCAGAAGAAAACAAGGGTGATTTATGACAAAAGAAGCCCGAGATTAACCTGGGACAGGACAGTTTGGCACTCCTCAGCTGCACAGGGATGTTCTGCAAACGTTTGTTCAGTTCTATAGAAATGAGGTCAATTACTGCTTAGGAGGTTCTGGCCTCTCTTTGTAACTTATTTCACAGCCAGATGCACAATTTTTCCTTTCATAGGTGAATTGAGATAAGTCCTCTGAACACTGGAGAAATGCCTCCTTCCCAATCTAAGACTCGGCACAAAAAGGCTGGAAAAGAGAAAGTATTGAACTGTGAGAAAAAGGAGAACTCCCCTGGAGATTCAAAGATCTACTATGTGAGACAGTGGGAAGGTAAGAGTAAAGGCCGGCCGAGGGGCAAAGAGTCATTGCCTGGACAAGATGATACCCTTGAAGAACCCTTAAAAAGCCAGAGGCTGGTGAGGCTTCAGGGAAGCAAGGAAAATGGCCACATACAGGTATTCCGGCAAAAAAGAGCCCACAAGAGAAATGATAAAAGAGAATCTGTTTTGGGGAGAAAACATGGAGAACAGTTAGTGTCTAAGTTGGACGGGAAAAAAGGAAAGTCTTGCAAGCAACAGGAAATGACATCAGGACGAGAAAGTGAGGACAGTAGTGATAAGGAAGAAAAAGCCACCACAAAGAGCAAGAAACACAGTTTTAAAAAGAAGTGTGAAAAGCTTCCTGCTGTTAGTGAAAAGGTCACTGAGTCAGAGTCTGTAAAGTCAACTGCAGTGCAGAGTGTTGAAGGCTCTCCTCAGAAACATGGCTCACCACAGAAAGTGAACAGTGTCAGGCCTAGGGAAAAGCACAATGAGAATCATGGCTTTGAGGAACCTTCTGAGGAGAAGTTAGGTTCTCAGTCCCTAGGCAGTATGGCATGGGAAAAATATGAGAAAACTGGGAAAAAGCAAGTTGGAAAACATACCAGAATTGTTGTCACTGAAAGTGCAGAAGAAAATATCCTGGAGACCTCAGAGAACTCCTGCTCTGACTCCAGCAATGAAGGCCAATGGGCCCATAAAAAAGGTACAAAAGAGACTGCAGTGAACAGCGCTGCAAGCAGTGTAGAGAAAAGTAATTCTTCAGAGGAAGACAACGTAAGTGAGAAAGAAGCCATGCCTGAAGTGCCTCCTGTGGCTGAAGGAAAAGGCTACAAGGAACTGCTTGATAAAAGCAGTGAAGCATCTAATGAAACTGAAAGGAACCAGGTGACCACAGATAGAAGGAATGAATCTGGGGGTGAAGGCACTGACTTTGCAGGATTGGAGGTAGAGGAGAAAGTGAAGAAGCAAGATGTCATGCCAAAACAACCCAAATCTATTCTAGCTGAGAGCAGTGAGGAAGATGATGATGATGTAAGCATTTCAGGATCCCAAGTTAAAAGTCTTAAGAACAGACAAAATGGCAATAATGAAATAGGCAAAGAAAATAGATTAGAAAATGAAAAAGTTCAAGATTTGTCAAAAGATGCAGATGATAATTCTGACAGCAGTGGAGAGAGCAGCACTGAAGAGTGCATTGACAAAGGAGAAGAAAATAAAATGGAACAACCACTGCCTGGTGCTGAGAAAGCAAAACTCCACATTCACCTTCACAAAGTACGTCAAGGAACTGAGCAGGAGGAGAAGGTGAATGATGAGGGCAGCCCACTGGAAGATAGCCCTTTGCTCTCCAAGCAGCAGATGACATTGAAGGAGAAATCTAGGAGGTGCAAGACTGCAGAACAAGGTAAAGTGGTAGGACATATACAGAGGGACAGCTCATCTGATTGCAACAAGCAGGAGTTAGCAGTGATGATGCTTACAAAGAAATGCTCTTCTCAATCCCAAATCCTTCTCAAACTGAAAAGCAAACCTAAAAATGCTGAGACCAAACTATTAACAAGCTATAAACCAAATCCTGTCCAGATGGCTTTGGAAACCAACTCTGACCTGAAAAATGTTGAAAGCATCTGTTCAAAACCCACGACTGTAGAAACCCTCAGTACACAGAAGGAACCCAACATAGCTCAGAGTTTTGGAGAGAAAAGATTAAGTCTTTCAAATATTTCAAGCTGCTCCGCTATTACACAAAAATCATCTGACAAGCAGCTACTTGGCAAGAAGAAGGAAGTTGGAAAAGTTATTGGAAAAGTTAAACTGAGTTCAGACCAGACTTTAGAGGCAAAAAAAGAGAAAGCAGAAGTGGTTGCAGAGGCACCTTCAGAAAAAGAAAATGTGTGTGATGGGAAAGGATCCAAGAAATTGCACAACCATTCTGCTTTTAGAAAAGTCACCAGCTGGCTTGGTCAAAAACCTGCCAAGAAAGCAAGCCTGAAAGCTCGTCTTCTGAGCGTGGCACGTGCAATTGGTATTTCAAGCTGGATCTTGAAGAAATTTAGGAAGAGGAGCAGGAAACCTTCTGGATTCAGAAGAAGAGTGGCAATCCGGATTGTAAGCGCTGCTGGGTGGATTGGTCGATCTGGTAAAGCCTGCCCTGGTGTAGCTGGACAGCTTGGGAGGGCTGAGCTTCGTAACAATGAATCTTCTTCTCCATTAGTGCAGAGGAAAGCTGGTCCTAAAATGGGAGAGGACGTGGCACACATTGATTTGCCTTCTAGTGATTCCCCTCTTCATGGAACTAGTTCCTTTCCATACTTTCTTAGCTTGGACGAGGAGAACAGCAATGCTACTGATGCCAAGTTTGCTATAGTATTCCCAAGAGTCCACAGTATGGTTAAGACAAAGAGCTCCTTATCCAGGGGTTCTGGGAATGGTTGTTCCCTAGAGAAACTGAGACCACTATCAGACAGAAGATCTGTGATGCCTGTGCAACAGGGTTGTAGATTCAAGTGTGACCTTCCTAGATCTTTGATGGATGAAAGCCCTCATAGAAACAGTAAACAGGGCTTCCTTCCACGTCAAGAAGAGGATCCAATACCTACATCAGATTATTCCAGTGAGGTAGATGTCAAAGAGGGTTCAAGCGTCTTCCAGACGGCAGGGTCCATAGTCACACCTTGTGCTCACTGGTCTCAGCAGCAGGCTCAGGGATGTGATCCTGCAGCATGGCTGAACTCTGAACTGCTGCTGCCACGACTGACCATTGAGAACCTGAGCAAATGGGCCATCTACAAGGACCCACGTCTCACTAACAGCCATGTGGTGAGGGTGTGCAAGGATCAGTGGGAGGCAGAAGACATCACTGACAATACGCTAGAGATGGAATTCATGCAGAAACAGGTATAGGTGTTGTCTCCAGTATTGGAATGAAGCTGAACTTCTGATTTTCAGTAATGTATCTATGCATTTCAGGTGTACATGTGTGAAGACCCCTGTGTAGAAGTTGAGGAGATTGAAGATCTAACGAGACTCGAGTATGTGTTGTCAGTGGTATTCTGCACCTAACTCAAGGTCACAGGAACTTGCTTGTTATTCTTCAAAGCTACTGTTGGCTCCACAACAGAGAGCATGTTATAGATCCTTGGCTACCATGTGAGCAAATAGAATTAATCTGTGCATATCATAGTGAGTAAGCGATGCTCCCCAGGAAAGCTAAGAGAGAGACTGAACTGCGCCATTTAGGTTATGGACCTACCCTGAATGGTGTGGGAGCACAGCTGCAGAGGGGACTCCTGACTGTTGTACACAGCGTGTCCCCAAGCTCTGCTGCAGAGAGTGCACATTGAGTCTCTGGTGTGACTTTTTTGTGTTGCAGAGGGACAGAACTGGGAATTTGACATACTGTTCTTGTTGCGTGAAGCAGGTGGTAGGTCAGGAAGACTTGCAGGATAAGAGGCACATTTCTGTGTATCTGTGGCTTTAGCGACTCCTGTTGCCTTCAGCTGTGGCAAACTCAGGCCCTACATCTTTAACAGCTTTTTAAATCATTGGTTCACTGTTGTTGAAAGAGAAGCATCTAACACTGCTTCTCACACGTGTCCTGCACCCTCTACCCTTGCCACCCTGTTGAGAATAAACAACAGGATGTTGTGCTGTGTCCAAGGTGTCATCGCATAGAGAGGGACAGGTTGGATGTTCTGAGCTTCAGCTACTCTGTTCTCTAATGAGTTTAATCCTGGACATATTGGAACCACATGAAAGCAGTGAATAGTTTCAGATCCAAGCCCTCTACAAAATTATTGGGAGGGGAGAGAGGTTAATATTAACACCTGCAAGTGAAGCGTATGGCTGACAAGTCCTTTCCTCTCTTTGTAGGGAAGTCTGTGAGAGCTCAGTTCTGCTGTGTCTGAAGAAGAGGTTCCATCGCAATCTTATTTATGTATGGGTGGTGGTGGTTTGGTTTTTTTTGTTTTTTTCTTCAGTGCTTATTCATTCTGAACCGTATCATTCCGTCAAGCTTTAATAATACACCAAGTATCTGAAGAGCTCACCTATTACAGGGAACAGTGATAAGAAGGATACTCACTCTGGTTTTGCTCAAAAAATGAGTACAATTAAATATTTGTGATAGTCTGCCAATCCACGATTTGTTGCCAACCCATGAGTATACTTTGGTTCAGTTTTAGCCTCAGCTACTCCTAGAGGAACTCTCCTGTCTTAGGAAACAGTTCTGAGTAAAAAATGTGGATCTCTAGAAGAAACTTCAGAGTTTCTGCGAACATTTCAGTGTTGCAATTCAGAGCTAGTTCTGGATGGCTGATTGTTCTCTTTTCATTTACTGCCTCAGATATTCAAACCTGTGCCTGTAATTTCATGTGAAGCTTGGAGAATAGACAGTGACCAGTAAAGATGACCAGAGAGCACCGAGTACGCACTTATACCAAAATGTTGGTGGCAGAGCTTTGAAAATGACCAATGAAAAATTCTGTGCCCTGAATAAGCTGACAGTATTATCAGAATGAGCAGTATCCCTTTAAAGGTCATTTTAATCTTTGCATTAATATATGTGTTCAGTTGCATTCCTCATTCAGAAAATTCTAAGACACCACATTTTTTTTTATCTTTTCTTATTTTTGTCCTAGACTTACATTGGCCAAATTTTGGTTTCTGTGAATCCTTTCAAAGACCTCAGTATCTACTCTGAAGATGTGGCTACCCAGTACCACCAAGGGACTCTCTCAAAAAATGCCCCGTATGTGTCTCTTTCTCAGATAACTCTCTAAACTCTGTTTGTGCTCCAAAAAGTGTTTTATTTTCCTCCAGCTGTCTGATAGAGCAGGATGAATGCCACAGGAAGTGAACAATCCATTTGGCAAAGTTGTAGTTGCTCAGATGTGTAACGCTGCAAGAGCTAAACTCTTTAGGTCAAGTTTCTTCCGTATTGCTTGAAGGTCTTGAATTCAATGCCTGATGGGACTGTACCTGAGGAGTTCCAGCAGTATGCACAGCCCTACCAGAACTAGCAGCGTAGGCTGGTTCCTCTAGCGCAGGTAATACTGCTGGTGTCCCTTATATTGAACACCACGGCACCCAACATTACTCAGGTTAGATCGAAGAGGTCCTGGAGGAACTTTAGCTTCGCAATACCTTGTAACAGTGCAATTAACCTGATGTCAGCAAAGACCAAAGCTCTGATTTCCCTGGTTCCTCACATTTCTCAGATCAAGATACTGGCCCATCTCTGATGTGGATCACTGATAAGTAACCTTTTGGTGCTGTGTTTGTGAGGTTTAAATGTGAGGTCAGTTAACTGGGGCTTTCTTTCTGGACATCTAGACACATCTTTGCCATAGCAGAAATGGCCTACACGCTATCCCAGTCATCAGAGCAAGAGCAGTGTGTTGTCATCAGGTAGGAAATAAAGGTACTTTTTTGAAGGCTTGTTAATTTCTTTATGTAAGACTTTAATCTTTGTATTTCACGGCCCACAAGTTTATTATTCTGGCTCTTGTGTGAAGGCTGTCAGTAGAGCACATGAGTAAGATGGATTTTTATTTTGCTTTGTGTAAATACGTTTTGAATTTAGCTTCACAACACTTTGGAGGAGGGGAAGAGAAGGCGTTTGGCATTCCGCAGTGGAAACTTATTTGGGCTTATGTTGTCAAGTTGTCTCAGTGTTTCAAACAATACCTAATAGATCTTCACTTGTAAATCTGTACAACTCCACTGATTTACTGTAACAGGTCCTCTGATATGTCTAAATCAGGTAATTCTGTTTTGATGCCAACTGCCTTACCTCTTGTTTCTTCAGTGGACAGAGTGGATCAGGTAAAACAGAAGCTGCGAAAGCCATTGTGCGATACTTGACCATGCTGTACCAGAGACCAGCCAGCCACAGGATCAGACAGGTAAGAGGCAATGGAGATTGGCTTTGTGCTGCGATGGCTGGGCTAGGAGTAGAAGCCAAAGACACAGTAAAGAGGCCACACTGTTTATGTTCTTTCTTTGTTCCTAAGTACAAGTACAGCTAATGTACTTGTTCTGTATTTTAGTATTTGGGAGCCCTGATGCTGTACAGGGTGCTGTGTCTGTTTACAGAGAGGTGATACTTGTCTTAGAGACTTTATAGCAGTGTCTGGGAGGTGAATCTGAGCAAACACAGGGCAGAGTGAGAGGTCATAGCAGTGGAGGTAGAGGGCTCACAGAGCAACTTGCCAATGGCTAGAGGTAATGATGCCAAGATAAGTTTTAAAAGATACTCTTGAGTCAAGCAAGAATTATTTCAGTGAAGTCCCATTTTTCTCAGATTTTCAAACTAACAGTTACTTAAGTCCCTTTTGGGTTTCAAAACCTGTGGTTGCTACTGGAGCATTCTCTCCATCTCTTTCAAGCCCTGCCATGTCCTACCCATCCTGGAGAGTTTTGGGAATGCCAGAACCATCCTCAATGACAACTCAAGCCGTTTTGGAAAGCTTCTGAAAGTTCATCTGCAACAGTGAGTTAAAGGAGTGTCTTGGGATGCTGTCGTTCTCAGCTGTCAAAGGGTGCTTGGGTGAGAAAAGGTCTAGCAGTACTTAGCGCTCATGCCATAGCCCTCCCTCCCCTGCACATCAGGATAGAAAGAGGGTGAATTCACACCCTTATTTTGCTCTTAGGTTTCCTCCACAAAAGAAGAGATCTTTGCCTCTCAGAATGGGTGATAAATTAGGAACATAAAAATGGCTGAACTGGTTTCTAGCAAGGAGCCATCTAATACAATGTTATGTCTCCAACACTGGCCACAAGCATTCACTGAGGCAACAGTAAGAAGAGGCCAAATACATATAATGCTTTTCTCTAACACTGTTAGCTCTGAACCATTTGCAGCAGCTCAGGAGTATTTCTGAGACTCTTGAGATTTTCCAGTTTCCTCTTAGACCTGAATAATCTTCATGCTTCTGCAATAGTATTTGGCAAGTGTTTTACAGGTCTAACCAGTTCTGTGAAAAACACCTTTATTGTTTTGAACCTGCCTCCTTTCTAACTTTTGTTGTGGTTTTGGGTTTTTTTTTGTTTGTTTTGGTGACTGTTGCCAAGCGCTGAGCTGATATTCTCATGGAACTGTCTGTCCTAACCCCAAGGTCTCAGTCCTAAGCAGCAATGGTTCACTCGGAGCCTGTCAATTTATATGTGAAGCTGGGATTGCTTCAGCCTGTATGCAACACTTCACATTTATCTACAGTGAATTCCCTGTGCTGTTTCCTTGCTCGCTCACTCAGTACCGTAAGGGCTGTCTGCATTTTTTCACAGTTGGCCTTCATCCTCACTGCCTTGAATCGTTTCATAGTCAGGAAGCTTTGTCTCATTGCTGTTCAGTTCCTCTTTTAGGTCACTTATCAAACCTTGAGTTACAATTACAGGTCAGAGCACAGACACTTAGTAGAACTCTAGTGGTTGCCTGCCTCTGTTAAGAGGATTAGCCGTTTACTCCTACCCATGTCAGGACTTTCCCTCCTATGCCGTGGTTGCTTAGTTTCCCTGAAAGTCCTACAACTTTGTTAAAACCCTTTGGAAATTCATACAGAATAAGGTATCCCATGTGTCATTCTTGTCTGCAAACTTGTCATTCCTTCAAACAGCTCCAGAATGTTTTTGAGGCAGGATCTACTTTTACAGAAGCCATATTGACTCTTCAAATCACTTGTATATATTCAGCCCTTCATCGCACATCTGCCTAATCTGCATGGAGCACATGACAGGCTTAAAGGCCTGTAGATCCTTGCATGCAGCTTAACTCCAGGCTGCTGGCAGTGTGGCTCACTGTTGCTGCAGTACTTGGACATCCTGGTTTTGGTCCAGGATCATTTTGTGCAAGATGCAATTAAATTACAAACCAAAAAGGTGCTCCCTGTCCCTCCAGGCAATCAGCCTGATACAAGAAATGGGTGGGGAAGGTCAGATTGCAACAGCAATATCAGATACAGCTGAAGGGAAGGGGCATGGCATGTTCCCTGGACTGTTTTCAGGACATACCCTGTGATGATCATTCAAGTCCAAGCTCCTTTGTACCCGGGAGGCTGTTCAGAACCAAAACTTGAATCTGTATTTTTCAAAGCTACTTTCTCTGTAATAGTCTGATACAAAACATGAATGCTGGAAAGCTTCAACATTCAGACCGAGTTGGTCAGGTCATACCCTTGTTTCCCAGCAACAACTCCCTCTGCTAAACCCTCAGAGAAATGAATCTACAGAAAACCTGTCACTAGCTTCTGACAGGATCTGTTGTTATTTTATGCTCAGTGGTGTCGTGGTGGGAACATCCGTCTCCCAGTACCTGCTGGAGAAGTCTCGTGTGGTATTTCAGGTGAGGACCTATGAGCCCCTCCTTCCTAGGGGGTGTCTCTCTACCTTATATTTAATCTTAAATTTACTGTTAAATAACAGGGATGGGAATAAGTGTGAGAATTACCTCCTGTTTCTTCCCTAGCAAGAAATAAATCTCCTCTGTGTAGCACAAAGTGATCACTTATTTTATTTGAATAAAATAGGAGGTCGCTCTGTCTCAAACAGGTTGAATTAAGCCACTTATTAGGGATTACTGGAAGTTATATCTTTCCTCAACTAATTATTCGTAATATTTAGAGTGTGCAGAAGGTCAGATACTGGCACTGTGTGAAAGGGGCTGCTCCCAAATGGAATGCCCTTAAAGTGTCAGTGAGAAACCCTGGAAACTTTTCAAATGAAAATAGTTCTTGCGTGGCTTCTGGCCTCCTCTTGCTGATCTGAGTTTCAGTGTCCTGCTCTTTGAGTGTTTAGGTTGTGGCAGATTGAATTCTGTTAGATTTTTGAGCTGGATATGAGTCAACTCCATGAACTGTGTCCCCTCTCAGGCCCCTGGTGAGAGGAACTACCATGTGTTTTATGAGCTACTGGCTGGGCTGCCTGTGGAGCAGAAAGAGGAGCTGTACTTGCAAGAGGCAGAGTCTTACTTTTACCTGAACCAGGTGAGCGAGGTGAGGATGCTCTGCAGTGTGAAATGGCCAAGACATCACTTCTGTTTGGTTACTGAGGCACCTGATCACTTTGCTTCCCTCCTGATGTGTTCCTCACAGCACTATGCTAAAGTCTACTCTGCTCCTACTCACACCTGACCTAGGGACTACCTTTGTCTCTTACGTGATCTTTTCCTCGCCTTTCAGGCCCCTTCTCCCCATGAAAGGCTTTTTAAAGAGTGGTCTCGGGTAGGCCTCTGGCTCCACCTTGTGGTGAACAAATTTCCTTATCGCCTTCCGTTGCATTCGCGATTTATTGTGGGGCTGAAAAGAGCAGGGGGTATTTCTTTCGACCTTCGGCAAAGCACTTGCTTCATTGATTGAGTCAGTGGGTGGATGTTGTGAACCACTGAGATGTACTGCTGATTACAATCTAGATAAATTGGAAAATTATTTGCCAGACTTAGGGCAAGCCATCAACTTGGAGTGTGGTTTCTTCTGTTAAAGAATGTTTTCCGTACTCAAGTTGCTCACAGCAGTAGTAAGATACCTTTCTCATTTCAACTGGCTGGGTCTGATTTCCCAGGTGGATGAACTCTTTACAACATCTGTGGTCATGTGAGGAATCCTTGAGAAATGATTGCTATGCTCTTTCCTTCAGGCAAGGAATGGACAAGTACCATTAATGACTCAAGGAAGGAGGGCAATTAAAGGCCCATCCCTTAATGGGATAATGTTCCTAGTTGGAAAAGGATCTATACTGTAAACTAAACTCTTCAAGGTGGTAGCTAACAGGAGCGTCTCAGCTTGCTGCAGAGACGAAAAGGGCAGAAGATCAGATCATGAATAAAGTTAGCAGAGATTGAAAAAATCTCTCCTAGATCTTGGTCTTAGCAAGAAGAAGCTCAAGAACTCTGTGGACCTCATTCTTGTCCTCTGGCGATCAGCTGGAAACTTTTGTCAAAGAAGGTGTTTGTGTACAAACAGGTTCTACAGGCCCCCTTGACCCAGGATTTCTGTGAACTTTAGGGTCACAGGCAGTTGTTAAGAGTGTCCTCTTGTAGAGAAAAGCACAAGAAGAATAAGAGTGATATGCCCATCTTGTAGTGAAGCTCTGTGGCAGAGGTGAGAGAGGCTGTAACCTCACAGGGCTCTCTATGTGCACAGAAACCCACTTGCTTTGTTACATTTTCCGGTACTGTTTGGAGTAGCAACTGTGACACGACTGACTTGGGAGTGCGCGCTGCCATCCTCTCTGTCGAGCTGCACTCCAGCAGTGGGCAAGGGCGAGCTGGGATGCCTATACTGGAACCATAATAAAAACTTAGCATGTGTGGGCAAGAGAAATCTTTATCTGAAAAAACGCTGGAGAGAAAAGAGACCGATCTGTTGTGAATGCTGAGCTCCCACTAGTGGTGTCCTTGGTCTTTTAATTTCAGATTCCTCCAGTCCTTAAAACTTTGAATTACTCTGAAGATTACTGCTGGTAGCTCAGCTCCAGCCTGGGGCAAAAGAGGCTGACCACAATTATCTGTTCCTGTTCTCTCAGGGCAGAGCCTGTGACATCCTGGGGAAGGAGGACGGTCAGGACTTTCTGGTCTTGGTGCAAGCTCTGGAGGGAATCAGCCTCTCCGATGATCAGCTGACCTCCACCTGGGCTGTCCTGGCTGCCATTCTGCAACTGGGGAATATCTGCTTTACCTCCTGTGAGGTACACCAACTCTTGGCAGCTTGGGAGTGGGCCACATGTGCTGTTAGCCCATGTGACGGGATGGAGAATATTGTTCTTGACTAAAGATGGTATCTTTTGAAGACTATTCTCTTCTTTTGATAGTAGGCTGTAGACTGACCTAGGCAAGGATAGAAGATGGGAGGCAACCGAAGATGAGTAGTGCTTGGGTGGCTTTTTGAGGTAGCAAAATGAACTTAGGTGCTGGTGTTATGCCCAGGCTGTGTCCAGCTCTGTGAGCTGAGGTGCTTTCGAGAACCTAGTATTTAATCTGTAGTTGAATCTGTTGTTCTTCTCCATTATTTAGAAAGAATCCTATGAACATGCAGCCGTTGCCAGTGACACTGAGATTCAGATTGTGGCCAATTTGTTGCGTGTCTCAGCAGATTTCCTGCAAAGTGCTGTCACTCACCGTGTCACTGTGAGTACCTCTCTGGTGATTTCTCCGTCATCCCGAAGCATGGAATGCCCTAGCCCAGTGCTCTGTCAGCGGAAGGGCCACCACCTTAGAAGGCCCAAAATCTGCGAGGTAACAGAAGGAGTAAAACAGTTGTGCTGGATCAGTAATGGGGATGAGCTCAACCCCTCAAGGCAGCTCTGTAAAGATGGCAGAACTCACACCTAGGAGGGCTCTTTTCTGACATGAGGTGGCTCCTGGCCAGCAGACTCCCACCCTGAAATGTGGCAGCAAAATTCTGGTTTTACTTTTTCCTTTAATATCTGGGTAAATTCTCAGGTCAAATAGGAAAAAAAAAGAACCAATTTATTAACTAGGCTGATTTCCCTGTGGATTTTAAAAAATGTGTGTATTTGTGAGATAATAAAGTAAATTCTGGCTCTTTATGTGTCCAGGTGACATCTTATGATCGGATCTTCACCCCTCTGTCTGTAGAAGGAGCTATTGAAGCCAGGTGACTTCTGCTGTTGTTGTTTGGGTTGGTGAGAGGCACCCCAGGGTGCTTGTCTTTGCAGTAACTGCTTTTACCCCCATCTCCTACTCAGGGACTCCATTGCCAAGACTCTGTATTACCTCCTCTTTGAGTGGCTGCTGCTGAGAATCAATGAATGGTTGGCTCCCTGGGAATCAGACTGTGCCCTGGGCATTGTGGACATACAAGGTTTTGAGGTTGCTTTTCCTATTTTTTTTTGGTGTTTTCTGGGCTGCAGGTGCATGTGCTAATTCTTCCCAGTCACTGCCAGAAATGGGAGGGTATCTGATGGGTGGGTTTTCTTTCTGGTGTTTTGGTTTTCCTCTCCTTTCCAGAAAGGAGACAGTAATTGTACCATGCAATATAGATGTCTGTGTTCAGGGGACTACTTTTTTCTCAGAGGCAGAAGTGCTCCACTTTTACTATATATTCTTATTACAAAGTGCTGTTCTGGAGGAGCCTGGAGCCCTCCATGACTGTGTAGCACAGATAGAATACATAGGCACATAGGACTGGGTGCATTGCAAGTAGTATTGGTGTGTACGTGGAATCCTGACAATCATAGGAGTTAACAACCTAGTCTCAAATAGAGCAGTTTCTGGTGCTTCCACCATGTCAGCTTTGGATGTTTGATACCTTTGGTTGAGTGGACCAGTATGGTGCACATTGCTAGCTTTGCTTCTGTCATTCTAAGGAAGAGGAAAATTATTTTGGTTTAAATCAGAACAAAACCAGGACTTTCAGCCAACTTGACCCATTGAATTAGCTCATGTGCCGTATTAAATTCAAATCAAAACTGTCTTTTCATCAAGTGTAACTTGGTTTCTAAACTTCAGTACGTGTGATGTTGAAAGGACACATGGGGATTTTAACTCCATGGTTCGATTATCACCTAATGAAGGCTTCACAAAACTCCCAGAAGTTTCTCAGAATGTTCACTTATACACAAACTCCTGGAAAAAGCAGCTGAGAGTCCTTTCCTGCAGCCTGTGTTCTGCCTCTCGGCAGTGGTTTGGGGAGCCAGATCACTCATCAGCCTGTTTTGATAGACCAAACCCAGAAAAATACCTAATATAAATTCACTGTATTGATGAGATGAGGTGAACGAGCTAATTCTTAATTACATTTTAATTATTCCTAGTTCTAGTGCTAACAAGAAAAACATTTTAATGTAGTTTTAATCTTGACTGTTTCCATTTTTTCCCAAAGACTTGGATAAAGCTTGAAATATGTTAACACTATCTTTTACAATTTTTTTTCTCGTATTTCAGCATATCCTGTTTTCTGTTATTCCCAGCCTGAACAGGGACAAATCCAGAATCCGCTAAGTGCAGATAATTTTGTAAGCACAGGCCCTTCGAGATGGTACCTTTTGAAATTGATGGGAAGGTAGCACCTAGAGTTCTGGGTCAGGAATCGTTACCCTTGTGGCAGCCATACATCATGTGTCTGTCCCAGTGAGCTTCTAGGGGCTTCCCAGACTTATGATTAGTAAAAACCAGGCAGAGGAGGGCCTTAAAGTGATGTGTGCTCATCAAGGCCTGTGAGTTTTATACTTAGGATTCCTGTTTAAAATCTGTGTTCTGATGAATGCTGAAAACAATGGAGATATACAGGTGGTGGTGTGCATCCGAAGTAGAGCTCTTCTTTTTTATGCTCCTTCACAGCTCGTCTTGCCTCTTGCTTTTCAGCCTAGTCAATAAACCAGGCGGAGAGCTTGCAAAGCAGACATAAGATAATTTGAATTTCTCAAGTTCATTCACACTTACTGATCAGAACAAGCTGCCTGAACCAGCAGCTCAGAGCAGCACCATCTGGTGCTGTGCATTACTTGCAAGAAGACCCAGCAGGCTCTGGGTTGGAAGTGATTATGTCTTTTTGTCTTTGCAGGATCTAGGTGTGAACAGCTTAGAGCAACTCTGCATCAACTTTGCCAATGAGCGTCTCCAGCGTTTTTTCAGCCAAACTGTCATTGCCCAGGAAGAGGTAAATGGAACATACAGCAGCAGGTGAAAGGCAGCACATACGGAATGAGCTGAGGCAGCCTCAGCTGCAGAGTATCCTTTAGTGGGGAAGCAGGAAGCTGAATAGACCTGGCCCTCTTAAGCAGTACCCATGGAATCCTTGTTGAAAGAGCTGGCTATTTAATATTTTTTACTAATTCTGTTGTTAATTAAGGGAAGGGGAGTTTGTTAGTGCCCTGCTCCCATTTACAAATTTTTCAAGTGATTTGGTCAGGATCAAGGACCCCAGACCTGAGCTGGTACTTTTAAAAACTTTGTGGTATTTCAGGTACAACACATGTCCTGGAGATAAAAATTTATTTATTAGACTTGTTGCCTTTTACAGTTCACTTGATCACTCTGCTTAGCAGCTGCCTTCTCTTAAATTAGAAAAATCATTACTGGCTTTAGAAGAAGTGTCATAAGACAAAACCAGATAATTCTAGACAAGTTCCTAGCATCAGTGAAACACTAACTTCTTGATGAATAAACCAAATCTCTCTGTTAACTCCCTCCATTTGTTCTTGTTTGCATGGCTGGATTTGACTTGTTCATCTTTAACATGCAGGAGGAATATAGGCAAGAGCAGTTAGCTTGGATTCCTCTTTCCAAGGTGTACAATGAATCATGCCTTGACTTCATTGCTGCAAAACCCCATGGCATCTTGTGTATCCTGGATGACCAGACTTTGCTCACTCAGGTGAGAAGCTGTTATCCTCTTATGTGATCTCTTTCACAGGATAGTTATGGTGAGGCAGTTATACAGATTGAATAGGGATTGTGTTCACACAAGTATTAGATGTTTTTATCTTCAATTTAACAGTGACTTTTCAGCCTACAGAATATGTTGCAGCAGCAAGAAATGTTTGTCATCTCCTTTACAGGCCACTGACCACACTTTCCTCCAGAAGTGTCATTACCATCATGGAAATAGCCCTTGGTACACCAAGCCCAAGCTGCCTTTGCCAGTCTTTACTGTCAAGCACTACGCAGGCCCTGTCACCTATCAGGTGAGCTTGCAGGGGTCTTGGAGCGGTGGGAGCCATAGGCCAGCTTGGAAGCATCCTGTGGATGTCCTGTTGGACCAGCCACAAGTGCTGTGAACAAAGCCCTCTCTTGGTAACTGCACATCCCACTACAGCATCTGTTTGTCAGAAATGAGGAGATTCTTGTTAGGAGAGACAAGTATGCTGCCTCTGGGCAGAAGCGAAATAGGTAATGATCTCAGGTTGTCTCAGAGCCCTGGAAATTGAGGAAAGCTGTAGCTGCTGAAAAAGTGAGAGGTCAAAGCCTGCTGGGCAACATGAAGAGTAAAAGGAGCAATTCCTCCTAAAAGCAGGAGTCATTGTCCCCTCCACTCCTGGTGGCAGCAGGAACAGCAAACTTCATTCTCTAGGGCTTTCCCTTTGTTCCACCTCCGCAGCTGTCTGCCTCAAGTCAAGGTGTAAGAGGCATATTTGCCTGTCTGGTTGGTGGTCTGAGTGATGCATTAAATCAGACTTTGCCTCTACAGGTCCACAAGTTTCTTAACAAAAATCGTGACCGGCTGCATCCAGAGGTGCTGGATATCTTCTCTCAGAGCCGCCTCAAGGTACTGTCGTGGTTCAGGATGAAGATGTCTATTGTAGATAGCTAACAAGCCACTCATTGCTTTCATGTGAGAAGCATAAAGATCCTGGTCAGGTGTCAGGAGAACCTGGATAAACAGTGAGGAGTTTGGTTCTATTGAAGGACACTTGGGAATTGAGCAAGTCATCTCTGCCAACAATCAATGCATCTTGTATATAAACCACACAGACTGCCTGAGGATGCAGCTGGGTTCCTGGCACTGCTAGGGACAAGGGAGAATGGTCCCCCAGGAAGCTTTGGTCATTTTCCTGTTTTTGCAGGTGGTGTCTCACATTTTCCAGAAGGCTAAAGCTGCGTATAGTCAGCCAAGAGAGCTAGGGACTAGAGGCAAAGGGCTCAAGCCTCAGGCCTCCACACTAGCGTCCAAATTCCAGCAGTCTTTGCAGGACCTCACAGCCAAGCTGAGAAGGTGAGAGAGGCTGTCATGGTGCCATCCCTGCACTAGGCTGATTGCAGCACTCAGAAGTGTGTGAAGTCTTCCCAGGTCAGCACAGAGAGGAGGATGGTCAAAAGTTCTTCCTTGTTTTTTGCAGGAGCCATGTCTTCTTCATTCGGTGCATCACTCCTAATTCCAAAAAGGTAGGGTAGCACTCTGAGCTCTTTGTGGGAGTCCCTTAGTTCCTTGAAGTCCAGTCCTCTCCAGCAGCTCTCCTTTTGCGGTTGGAGTTTGGACTCCATTGCTTCATTTGATAGCTTGAAACTTTTCTTCCCCTTTCTTTGTCTCTTACCCTTCCCTGTGGCCATGTGAGCTGACCACATGCTGGTGGATAAGACGCCAATGTCTGTTGGACACCAAAGGATGTGTTGGGTTTTGTGTTCCATCACCCATGGACCATGGCAAGAACTAACCCAAGGACAGAACAATAGAAGGACACCTTTTCTAAACTCTCTACTTTCTCTCTCCATTCTTTTGTATTTATTTCTTTTTTTTTACATTTTTCTTCTGCCTTATATTCACAGCTGTCAAATATCTTTGATGTGGAGTATGTGACTTGTCAGCTGCGACATTCTGGGATACTGGAGGCTATCCACATTAGAAAGGAGGGATACCCAGTCCGTCTTCCATTTCAGAACTTCCTAGCCAGGTACAGTGGTGTACTGGCTTGGGATTCCCCAGCCACTCAAAGCCAGGGTGGACTTGTTAGCACAGTGTGATTTGTCCTCCTCTGAGGACTCCAGTCACAGTTCTGACTTCTGTCATGTCAACATCTTATCTTCCAGGTATGGCCTTCTGGCCGGGCAAAGGCACAACTGCTTGGAGGAGAGAGAATGCTGCATGGCAGTGCTGTCTCATGTGGTGGGGAACCCCTCAGATCTCTATCAGATTGGAGTAACAAAGGTGATGCCTACAGAGAATCCCATTTTAATCACGCAGGCCGGGCCCAACCATCTGTTCACTGGCTATAAGAGGACAGGGAGCGGGTCAGCACTCTGCCCAACTACAACATCAGATGCCTTCACCTCCATTTCGCTTTCCCTCCTATCTCAAGTATGAAGGAGGAATGTTTAGCACTTCAGATAAAGAAACAGGAGATACTGGCTCCAGGCTGTTGTAGTAGCATGACCAAGTCCTTTATCTACCCAGAATTCCTTGACGGAGATCTGGGCTTCTGCCTTTCCTGCCTATTAACCTTCATCACTCCCTGATTCCCTGTTCTCCACAAATCCATCCATCTCTGTAACCTGCACCTTGTTTCCTGTCCTCCTTAGTAAAGGGAGTGCAGTTTCCTTAGCAGGCAGCCTTAAAGGCTACAAAGAGAGAAACCGCCAGCTTTTATTATTAATCAACTATTAGAGAAGCTGGCTGCTCTCCTTGTGGGTCAGCAGCTGTTCCCTTTGCCCAGGTCTTTCTGAAGGAGCAGGCCAGGCAGCTTCTGGAGAGGCGATGGAACCAGAGACAGACTTGGGCCATTGTTACTCTGCAGAGGAACTTCCGATGCCTCCTTCGCCGCAGACGTCTGCGTGTCCTCCAGGAGAAAGTTACAATCATTCAGGCTCACTTCCGAGGTTACCAGGCAAGGTGAGGAGTCAAAGGCCAGGCAAGTGTCCTGGTTTGAGTTAGAACCTTGACAGCAAGGTACAGCCCTTTGTCCTTGCCTAGAACAGCACGGTGGGGTTGTGCCTGGCCAGGCCTCTCCTCACGGTGGCCCCTGGCGTGCTCTGAGAGGCAGGGTGGGGGACATCCTATTACTGGAATGGTGGAGATGGGACTTTCCATCCTGGTTCCCAACACTGAGCAGAGGTTCCAGGGACATACAGCTGCTGTCAAAACTGTCCCAGTAACTTGCCTTTGCTAAAGCTGGTATTATGATAGCTAGAGGAAAGGATGTAGGGAAAACACCTATGAGAGGACTAAGCTTAAGGACCAAATCTGGACTGGATGACTGCACTGGTGTTCTGTTTTGCCCATACCCTCAACTTGAGCTCACAGTCTGCCTAAATTTTGTTGGTGTTTCCTTCATTAGCAATTCTTCTCTTTTCACATCCCTCTAGGAAGCGTTACAGGAGGCTGAAGAAGACTTTGGTGCAATTTAATACCGTGATTTTAATCTCCAGACCTTTGATTCAAAGGAGGAAGCGCTGCCAGGTAACAAGATTCTTCTCAGGACCAGGTGTACTGCAGGAGCTATTTCTGCTCTAAGTAGAGCGAGCTGCTGACTGGGTGAGGCCAGGGAAGGGATGGCTTTAGAGAGTTTCTTGGAAATGATCCAATGAGGTGTCCTTCACCTCTGGCTGACATAAATGTAGTCAAAAGAGCAGCCACAGAGACTGGAGCCTTCTCTCCCTAGATGAAGTTCAGAATTGGCAAAGGCAGTACAAATGGAGCTGATTTGTACGTCTGTGTATGTGAGCTTCTCTAGGTTGCCCTGCATAAGACATGAGCTTTTTCCATCCGTGGCCTCCAGAGCTGCTGTTCTGTTCAAGCTGTAAGGAGTCATTCATCTTGCTCTTTTAGTTGTCCAGTTTAATTTCTGGTGTTTTCCCAGATGGTAACTGAAATGCAAGATTTTTTCAGTCGGCAGTGATCCTTCCCTGACTCCTTACAGCTACCTCAGCCTGCTGAAGTCCGTTGCCTTTTGGAAATCAGCTGGACCCATATCTAGGGTGAGAACAGAATGGCAGTGATTTGAGAAGATGGAAAATTGTCTGCAGGAGAGAGCCGTGGTCCTATCAAATGAGTTGAATGTATTTTGCACAAGCTGTTAAAAAGAAAATTGAAAGCAGAAAATCAGACCACTTCCTCGGAGCAGTAACTAGCATCCCCACAGCTGTCAGCTTCCCAAGGAAGGGACCCAGTACAGCTGCTGGCATGACTAGCAAAGGATGGGGCAGATAGTTAAGGTCAGTGTTGTTGTTGGAAGACTGCAGAAGTTCCTTCTGCCATGACATGCCCAGAGCAGTGTGTGTTTCTGTTCCTTTTCCTGCCCCTTCCTACCTGGACAGGATCCAGCTTTTCTTTCTCCCAGGTAACCACAACAGCATGGCTCTTTTGAATCTGTTTCTGTTCCTCTAGTGTTTGCTTGCTGAGGTCTCTGTACATGCAGTAGCAACAATAAAGGTCTCAAAGTTCATCTGCTACGAAGTTCCTCCTTTCCCCCCACCCCACAGCCCTGCCCTTTGGACTTCAGCAAGCCTACTGTCTTTCTCAGCCCAACCCTCATAACGTTCCATCTAGTCACACTGTTCTGCAACACAGACAAGCAGGAGAGAGAGAGAAGGAGAGACCAAGACCCTCCTTTTCCATCTCAGAGTAGGAGCCAGGTGAGTGGTGAGGCTGGGGGATGATAGAATGGATGGGAAAGGGCAGAGCTGCAATGGAGCTGCACTTTTGATATCCCTCTCAGCCCCTCTAAAGGGGTCCCTCTGCATGGACAAGTTTGTCTGTCCGTGTTCAGGCTGTGTTACCCTATTTTTTTGATGCAGGAGGAGGCAGATGAATGCACAGATTCTGTGTGCTTTTGTCCTAAGACAAAAGACATCAAATACTAGGCAAGGGAGGAAAGGTGTGGCAGGGACGCTGGGCAGGTGGTGAAAGCTCTTGCTGTTGAACTGTGTTGTGCAGGGCAGGTGGTGTTTCAGGTAAGCCAAGGGCTTTCCTTGGGCATTGCCTTCTCAATGCTTCTCAAGAAGGCTCTACAGCTACTGTGTCATTTTATCTGCTGGACACAAGCTCCTGCCCATCCACAGAGTCTGCCCCCGGAAGCAGCTGGAATACATCATCAGAAGCAGCTCATATACATCTTTTCCCACCCCCTATCCCCCTTTCATCTTCTGACAGCAGGAGTTAGAGGAAAGGAAAAAAAGGAGGTCCCTGGACAGCAGTGACACAGAGAACAGCCCCAACCAAGGAATGGTAAGTTGTCAAACAGTTTGGGAGAGTCTGAGATACAGAGAGCTCTTCCCCCCCTGTGCCTCCTTAGCCCTGGTTTGCTGGGGAAAAGCAAAATGTCCGGCAAGTGTACTGAGCTCACACATATGCTGGAAACCTAGCAGTAAGAATGCAGTTTAGCCTGGTATATAGAGTCTTCTAATCCTTAACTTGTTATGTATTAGTTAATTATCTCATTAATTCAGTGTTTCCCAATCTCTTTATGATAGTCAAGCATCATAAAGTGGTCCTGAGTCAGAGTGCTGTAGTTGTTCACAGCACTGGACCTGTTCTTTGGAGCTCCAAGGAAGACTGTTTTTGATAATCATGTTCTGTTTTGAAGGGTTCTGCACAAATATATTTATGGAAGATGTAGAGGAAGGGAGGTATTAAACAAGTTTAACCTGTATCAGCTACTATAAGTAATACTGTGAACTTATGTCATTATTTATATGTTTAGACTGAGTACATATTTGCTATGATGTGAGCAGCAAGGAATTCTGAATGAACATCACCCACAATTTTGCAGAGATTTGTCGGTAAAAACAACAGGAATACTTAGCACTGGGTACTCTTGCAATATCACCTGCTTCCTCAGGTGTGGATCCAGGACTGGAATTTCACAGTCCACTTCCTGAATACGCTGTTGAAATGCTAGACTAAAAGTATCTTCTTATGAGCAAACTCAAACTGATCAAAAAAGCTGCAAATTTATCTTTAAGCATAGTTGAGAGTTTATGTGGAGGGAGATGCCAGAGTAATATGCTGGTGAGTAGAGGCTTTACTATGCAGGTCTTAAAAAAAAAAATTAAAAACCCCAAAGCTCAGGCTTTGTGCCTTTGCTTGGTTTCATAGTGTCTTAATCTGAGTAGTCCCATCTGAAATGCCCTGAACTGGTGTTAAATGCAGACACTGATGCTGATACACTGTGTTGGGTTTACTTCCCACCTTGCACAAGCATCATGCAAGGTGTGAAACAGTGAAAAACCAAGGCTCATCAGCCAGATTCTCAACCAAATTACCCAGGTCCAGATCTGAGCTTCCTCAGGAACCTCCAAGATAGTGACACACTCAAAGATCAGAATCAGATCTCTTTTTATTTATGCTGTAGCACACTTTGATACAGAAAAATAAAACTTAAAATGACAGAAAAAGGAGCAGGAGGAAATGGCTTTTACCCTTCAGCTGAACTCTTTTCTGTGCAATGTATCAAACTTGTTAGTAATGAAAGATGAGTCAAAGAAAGTCACCTTCCTCTCACTTCCCCTTGTGCCAGTTGACTTTTTCAGGAATTACTCACCTTTCCCTCCCATATCATATACCTGTGTTAAGATGATACTTTCCTATTTGTAAAATTTCTCAATCTTGCATACAGAGAAATCTCTGGTTCTGCTCAGACACTCATCCTTGCTCTGGTCAGTTTTTCAAATGCAGCTGTACCCAGTCTCAACAGAACAGCTCAGGGTTTATATGTTGTTTCACTGCTGGTACCCTGGTGACTGACACGCTCGATCTCTCCACAGGATGTGGGGCTGCTGGAGATCCCAGCAGAGCTTGCTGTCCTCCTGCAGTTGGCTGAAGGTAAGAAATCCTCCCTCCTTCCCTCCCTTTCCTGCACTGTTTTACTTCAGCATTTATTTCCTTGTTTTCTAGCAGCTGAAGTATGTGCTTGTTCTACCAGCTGTCTGTCACCTGGGTTGTATTTGATTTATTATTATTGCAGTGTAAATATGATAAAGGCAAATGGTGTCATGTATATTGTTTCCCAGCACGATAGAGCAGGAAAGCGACTTGGGCTAGTGGGCAGATTACCGGATTAAAATTCAGCATCTTTGTTACCTTTTCAGCTCTTCTTTTGAACTGCGCCCATAGAACTGGTGAGGGTGCAAAACTTTTTGGTCAAAGCAAACTGTTTAATGAACCCAGGTCTCTTGCAGAGCTGGATATCTGAGGTGTGAGAACTTATGTTCCTCTTTTTCCTACTCAAAAATCTTTAAGGAAATTGAAGGTGAAGAAGTCTAAATACAGTTTTGGCACTTTCAATGGAAGGAGTGGACTGGGTGTCCCTGGAGCCAGGGGTCTGGTCCAGGTGCTTAGGCGAGGTTAGATGCATGTTAGCCATGCGTTGCCCTGTGAGGCAGGTGTGTTCTGGCTGCCTTTCCAACTGCTACAAC
>JAVSBS010028830.1:0-26581 GCA_033124195.1 Coracias cyanogaster | reverse complement strand
GATCTCCCCTGGCCAGCCTCTGCAGCACCCCTTAACCCATCTGGATGCTGAATACCAGGACAGTGCACTTGAGATCAACAAGCTGGTAAGAGACATCTTTCCTGACCAGGGCCTTGTGGAAGAACAGGTGGGCATAAGACAGTGTTTTGATGCCATTATACAACAAGATGCTGGTGGGGGCTACTGTTCTTACAATACATGGTGTGTTAGGAAAGCAGAATAAATTGTTCCTTCTAGGCAGTGGAGCAGCCTGGCAGAGATCACAGGCAGCCCCTTAGGGTTGCTGTGTTCTTGGTGAGGCATAGACCAGCCAGAGACCAATGGGATCAAAGTGAATTGCTTGGTGATTCAGCGTCTGAATTTGGCAGGGCATACAGGAATTAGGCTACTAAGCCTTAGCTTCCCAATATTCCAGATTCAGTAACAATGACAGTATAAGGGAGATCTGTCTTCTCAAACACTTATTCTTATCTGTTAGTCATAAAAAAAGTTTAACCCACACATTTTTTCCATGATGTGGTTTGTAGTAAATACATGGATTGTATCTCAGGCATACGATTGCGTCAGTTCACAACAGGGGACAGTGAACTGTTGTATAATGGCTGGAAAAAGGCAGGGACTTTGTCATGGAGAAAACTACACCTGGAACCACACCCTAATTCTGTAGTGTTTGCATGAGGGGGATGGTGTTATTTAATCTCTGTGGATGTGAATCGTACAGTTCTTAAAAATGGGAATGTTGACTCTGAAAATAGAAAAAAATAGGCCATCACTCATAAATGTTCTTTCCAAAGCTCTCTATGGCACATTTTAGTAAAAAAGTGATCTAATGACATATTGAAGTGTAGAGGCTGAAATAAATTATTCTGTACCCAAGTGAGAAATACAATTTCCAAAGGCATCTAAGATGTTGATGATGTACAGTAAGAAGCTGAATTGTTGCTTAACTGAGTTGGTTGAGATACTGTATCTTCTGCTACTTGGTATAATCTTAACTTGACGAAAGTCTTACATTTGGTTGCTTGACAGTGTTTCCTCACACCTGGCGCTCTGAGCTTTTCACAAAGATCAGCTAGGCGTCAATTTCTACTACATATATTTACAGCTAAGCAGCCTGTGCGCTCAGACACAGTAACAAATAGCCTATGGTAACTTGCTTGTGCATCTGAGCTCTACTTAAAGAAAAGGGGAAGTATTTTGCCCAAGAACAAATTTTGAGTCAGAGGCATAACTAAGAAGAGGCTGAAGTCATCCTGACTTTTAGTCCAGGTCCAATCTCTATGAAAACTGCCTCCCAAATTCCCCAGAACTTAGGTGGTGCACAAAACCTGAGAATCCCGATCTGAGTGTTGGCTACACTTCTTGGGCTTGTAAACACCTTGGTGTCTGCAACCCAGGTTGTTACCTTGCAACACGGTTTGGGACAGAGGGTTACAGCTAAAGCTCTTTTTTTTTTTTTTTTTTTCCCCCTGCATGCTTCTAGATTTTGCGGTTCATTGGTGACAAGAATCTCCATGGCTGGCAGGAGGTACTTCTAGGCAACTACATTGCAGGAAGAGGTTTGAATAACGTGGCTCTGCGCAATGAAATCTTCAGTCAGGTGGTTGCCCAGACGTGGAAAAACCCAGACATGGAGCACAGCCAGCGAGCCTGGGTCCTGATGGCGACTTTGCTGAGCTGCTTTGCCCCTTCACCAACACTGGAGAAGCCATTGCTGAAGTAAGGAGAAAGGACCTAGTTACACTCTCATCAAGGTTAAGAGAGATGAGCGGTGTGCTAAATGCAGTTGCCTTTTTCTAGATTTGTGTCGGATCATGGCATGGAAGGCTACAATGCTGTTTGCCAGCGCAAGATCTTGACAGCAGCCCAGTACACAGAGACAGACCCTACGTTATGTCGGGCCTATCCTCCCACTCAGCTGGAGTGGACAGCAAACCAGAGGAGAGGGAAGATGGTGCTGGATGTTCATACCTTTAATGGTAACTCATGTTTCTGCCCTTCCACTATCTTCTAGTCCATAAGGACTTTTCCAGTGCAGAAATCAGCATTCAGAAAATACTTCCCTCAGCTTAGTAAAGAGGCATCAAAATACCAATGGCTTCTGGCTGATACCACTATGCAGGATACAAGCATTTGAATCTAGACTCAAAACCCCTGAAGTCTGGGCCTGATAGACCGACTACTAAGGCTGAAGGATGAGATTCTTCTGGATTTGGGCCCATCTCAACAGAGAGCTGTTCTGGTTGTGCATCTCTATGAGTCCAGTCTTCCTGTTACCCATTACTGCATAGCCTGTGCAGCAGCAACTGCTGCCTTTGTTCCAGGGACTTTCTGCCTTTCTCCCTTCTCAAATATTGTCTTATTCTGCCTCTTGAGTGATCGGAAGCTCACTCCGAGTTGAATGCAGAACATCCCTGCTCTGGCTCCTCGGTGAGTGATGGCCCAAGTGAACCAGGGCACTGTGAGGGTTTTCAGCTGTCAGGTTTCAAATGCCAGCCTGTGCCATCAAACAGTTATTTTGGATGTGAATGTGTTCATGTGAAACTCTCCATGTGCTTTCAGTCCTCCTGTGGCTCCCAGTCGGGAGTGTGTAAGACTTTCCAACTGGGCTCTGCCTGTGTCCTGTGGAGCTTAGGGGTTACTTTGTGTCCTGCCAGGGAGGCTGTGTTACTGACTTTCTTTTCTGTGCTAGAGGAGAAGTTCTCAGCTGAGGTGGAGTCCTGGATGACTGGGGAGCAGTATGCAGGCGGGCTCCTGAGTGCAAGGTACTGCCAGAGGATGGGAGAAGATCTGGGAGTGTGAAAGAGGCTGTCAGTAGTTCTAAGGTTCAGACTGGTCGGGGCTGCAGACTGGAATTTATATGGTCAGATGTGGAATAGCCGCTCCTTACCCCCTGGCTTATGTTCTTTTCTTCACCCTTCCATCTGTGTGCAGAAGTTGTGGGCCTTTTTAAGAACTGTCAAATCACTGGGGTGATCTGTCAAAGGAGCTTCAGAAAAAAGATGAAAAGAAAAAAAAAAAACCTCAAATCTTGAATTATTCTATTTTTTTCCTGACCCTGGGGACTCTAATCTTTGATTCACATCCTAAACCTTAAGGGCTTATATCAGGATAGACAAGGCAAGAAGAAACTGAACATAATGTTCTTCTTTGTCTCCCTTTCCCCTACCTACCTGAACATCTTTTCTCTCCTTCCTTTCCCTGTTACCAGAGGCTGTGATAAGAAGTCTCGAGGGTGGTCTATCTCCATGTTTACTGGCAACGCATGGCAGGACCTGCTGGGCTGTGACTTTGTACTGGACCTCATTGGAGAGATGGAGGATGTCAGCAACCTCAGCAGCCCCTCTCAGTCCTCACTTGAGTACCCCATCACTCCTGAAAGGGACAGAAGCTTCCTCCAGAGCTCTGACCTGGATTTGTAAGTCACCTAATCCTCCTCCCCAACTTGTGGCTCTGTCATGCAGTGTCTTGTCTTTCTTTCAGCACTTTGTATCGTCCTCATCTCATTTTCCTCTCCAACAGGATCCCTCCTGCTCCAGGCATACGGGCCCCTACCTTCCCACCACCCAGCCTACCTCCAGAATTCAACAATCTTCATCCAGGTAAGCTCTTACTCAGGACTGTGGATGGCACTGGGAAGGGCCAGATGGGCCCCAGCCAGGGAACCGGAGCAGAGGAGACAAGTGATTCTTTTTGATGTAGACAATGTTCCTTACCTGCCTTCTCACCAGAATTTTCTCTGCTCTTAGATCCAAGATTCAGAGATGACCTGAGGACCCCTGTAGGCTTGGATCACTATGTGGATGATCTCTTCAGTAGTGTGCTGCACCAAGGCTCCAGAGTATCAGTAAGTGCCTTGATGCTCCCTCCTGCTTTCTCTTTGCAGCTCTCCTGTCCCTGTGACTGTTCACTCTGCCTCTGCTCAGCCCAGACCTGCATTTGGATGGCTTTCCCTCTGCAAGGTGTACCTCTCTGAGATCAGATATCTCTGTTTTTCCTTGATGCAGGATATGGAGAACAGGGAGATTCTGACTGGGCGCATGAAAGGAGGTGGGAAGATTGGACCCACACAGAGAGGAATCTTTCCTTCTGCAGGTCTGTAAGGGGATGGGGACAGCTGGGAACACCTGTGGGACTACATAAGCCTCACTGAGCACAAGCCAAGGAGTCCCATAAATGCTAATTATTGCCAGGGCTCAGATGATTCATTAAGAGCACTGATCTTTAGCATAGGTCATCAGAAATTGCGCTCCTCACCCCCAGGTACTGGAAGACAGATCCTTTGGGGAAGGTGCTATGTAAGGGTACCACCTTTGTTCTGCTTTTAATGTTGCTCTCAAGTTGGTCTTGGGGTCAAGGCAACAGGTAGCTTGCTTCTGATCCACCTCTTCCCTAGCCCAATACTCACAAGTCCTGTATCCACCTTGTGTTTTCACCAAATAGTTGCTGCTTTTTTCAGGGGAGGGTTTTAATCTTTCTCATTGCTTCCTTACAGACTTTCCCATCATCTCTAGCTATTCCTTGGGTTAGTAAGTCTGAACCCTGCAGAGGTTCTGGTTTGTGTGTTTGGTTTCTTCACTTTTCCTCATTTCTGTGGAGCTAAGACTCGGGTGGTTTCAGTAGGGTGGAGTCAAACACCAATATATTAGTGACATTGAGAAATATGCATGTGTAGGAACACACCCAGCTATTTCAGAAAGGTGGGGAATGTCCTGTTCAGATCATTACTAAGACTGGGATTATTTTTGGGTATTGGAGAGGCTCTGGGGCTTGACAAGCCCTGTTACAGATCAGTGGCTGGAGGCCAGTTTGTCTCTCACTGTACTTAGATCAGCAAGGGATGTGAAGATCTCTCTATGGCATCCCTGGGCCACTCTCATGGGCGAGGACATCGTGATTCAGTAGACCTGTGCTGGATGCTGACTCACTCTGAGCTGAGGCTGATCTCCATGCCCTTTGCTTTTTTGGCTTTGTCCTCAGTGGGATTTCCATTTTGTGGCCTTGTGTAGGCCTTGACTGCTGTGAGAAAAGGAATTCCTTTCTCCCCACAGTTCCTTCACCAGATACGCAGTGCCACCCAGGCCAGGGCTCGTTGTTCATTCACCTTTACTACCTGCTGCAAGGAGACTGATATGGATGTGGCAGTCCTAGAGAACTTTGCACGTCCCTCTAGAGAAACCCTTTTCTGTAATCATACAGAAGCAGGAGTTATTTATGTGTTTAGTCGTGAAGGATGGTGGTATTCTAAGATGGACTACAGAAGCAGGGTCTGGATACTGCTGTTTTGTAGTCTGGCAGGCCACACATTTCCTTTTGGTTTCCTTTTTCCACCTGAGTTTTGCTGTGTGAAGAGAGAAACCATTCACATCTCCCTGTGCGTGGTGCATGTGGAGAGAACCAGAGGTTCTCAGCCTGTGTGATGTGCTCTGTGGGACTGGTCAGGGCTCCTTCATCTGTGATTTGCTGAAAGCACTGTGTGTATGGTCTTTTGCCACTAGGCTTCCCTGGAACGACTCAAGCACCAGTTTACCAGGCAATGCCTTCCATGATGGGGATGCCAGCAGCCATGCCTATGATGCCAGCAGCTGGTGGGATTGCACCTATGCCAGGTAATAACACAGCATTTCAGTAACTATACAGGGGAAGGGGATGGAAGGGTGGGTGATGTAACGGAGCCTGTGCATTTGAATGTCAGTCAGGGTGCACACTGAACACTCAGCTCTGGGCTGCTGCCCAGGCACTGTGGGGAATGCAAAATCAGTCAGACCTGTGTGTCTTCCACAGCCATGGTTATGCCCCAGCCTGCGGTTCCAGTTGTAGATCCCAATCAGTTAGCAGCACAACAGCAAGCCTTTATCAACCAGCAAGCCATGCTCATGGTGAGTGGAAGGGACTGGCTGGGAGGGGCCCGGGAACTGGGGAAGAGCAACACACTGCTGTATATGCTGTGAAAGCGGTCAGCCATGCTCCCCTCCTGCCATAAGCCTCTCTGTCACACTGTGCTTATGTGCTGGGCTTTAGGTATATAAAGTTGGGATTACTTAAGACTTCAAAACAGAGAACCTCCTTTTTGCAGTGCTGTGTCCAGAGGGACACTGAGGCACCATAGGTGAGTGAGTAGCAGGGACAAGAGCAGGCCCCAAGAAGCCTCAGCTGTAATTCCCATGTGTTTTTAAGCTGGGATTGCTACAGATGCAAATCTGCAGTATTCTGCTTTCTGTATGAAGCCTTGTGATTACAGGGAGGTCCCAGGCTATCTCACTGGTAGCTGAGTCTTTGGGGTGTTGTTAGGAGCCCTGCATACTTGGCTAGGTGGGAGCAGGCTCCCTGGGCATGCCTTGTCCACAACACTGGGAAATCTGCAGTGGACTCTGTAGGTGTTTTGTGATTCCTAGTGAAAGAACAGGACAGCCTGACTGATGGTTGGTGGTTTCGTGTAGCCTAGAGCTCACTGATATTGCAATTCTTTCCTCCAGGCCCAGCAGATGACCCTTCAAGCCATGAGCATTTCCCAGCAACAGCAGCAGCAACAGCAGCGGTGGCAAAAATCTCTTGAGAACTCAAAGCCAAAAGTCTCAACTTCACCACAAGCCGGAGCCCCGGCTCCAGCCTCAGGCCCAGTCCCAGCCACTTCCCCAAAACCCGAGAAACACCCCAGCAGCCAGAATGCTGTACCACCGCTGAAGGATCCAGAACTGCCAGCTAAGGCAGAAGAACTGGTATGAGAAACAAGCAGTAGTGGTGAATTTGGTTTGAGTTTAATGATTTCTGTTTGCTCTGCTTCCCTTCCAGTGTGGCAGTGGTTTGGCAGAGAGGAGAGCAGAGAGCTAGGAGGTATCTGCTGGCTGGTGCAAACCAAGCATGTTGTGAACTGCTTACAGGTTTATGACTACACAGAAGACCAGTTCTCCAACAGTGAAGACGATGACTATCCTCGGGAAACTTTTCAGCAGAAGAGAGAATATTTTCAGAAGATGGGTGAGCATCTACCACTTCGGGAATTTTGCTCATCATAACACCTTGTTCTGCAGCCTCCCTGGTGTAACAAGGTGTTCTTGTTTCCCTGTCTGGAGCCCAGCTAACCCTTGCAGGGTCCCTGCAGCACCCAACTCAGGTCCCCCCATTTCTATGCAGGAGAGCAACATATCCGAGTGAAGAAAGTCAGGCCTCCTTCCAACACCTGGACCCCGCCGGCAAATCCCCAGCCAAAGCAGGAGGAGAAGAAGGAAAAGGAGCAGGAGAAGAGGAAAGAAGAGAAACCTAGCCCTAAAACAGAGTCAGGTAAGATGCCGTGTATTGGAGACTTAGGCAGGAACTTTCCAGGAGTATCAGGCCAGGGTACAGGCAGAGAAGGAAAGGACCTGGCTCTGCTGGGAGTCTGCACCCTGAGGAGGGAGGAGGAGAAAGGTCTGAGCTTTGGGAAGTGGGATCCTAAGCAAGGCGGTGGAATGTCATGGCCAGTTATCCTAGGGGTGAAAGTGAGGGAGCTTCAAATGAGGTAAAGGGGTTTCTCCAATGTCTTTGCTGGTCTGTTGGTTAAAGCTGTCATCCCCAATAGCTCCTGCTCCCTCTTTGCCACCTCGTGAGCCAAAACCAAAAGAGCAGACACCAAAACCGAAGAAGGAGCCACCTGTAGTGAAGCCTTCAGGCCCTGAGTCACGGCCTGAACCCAGCCGAGAGATCCGCAACATCATCAAGATGTACCAAAGCAGGCCAGCCCCTGAGCCGCAGCCTATTGTGCCTGTCAGGTGAGAGAGTGGATCCACCCAGGTGGACAGGAAGGAAATAGTGGGACTATATCTCAGCACTGCCACATGGCTTCATTGTGGCCACAGCCCCGCTGCAGGCCCTGTAATTTTGTTCCTCATTTCCTTGCAGGAGAGTGTCCAAGCCATTTATAAAGAAGAATGACCCCAAAAATGAGGCTCTGGCCAAGCTGGGAATGATGAACCTCCCATCTCCCAAATCAGTGAGTTCTTTGCTCTCTGGTCACCTTAAGAGCTCAGCAGAGGGGGCCTGTACATGCAGTCTCCAACTGGCTGGGAGCTACCTGGTGGTGCAGTAGCAGCCAGGTGATTTCTTTTTGGGTTACTTACTAGAGACCTGTGAGCTCATACCATGGTGCTGCCCATCCTAGACTGGTTTCCAGTCTAAAGTCACTTGAGGTCTTGAAGAAAAGGCTCTAGAGCAGCAAGTCCCATTGTGGTATGTTTAGGGCAGATCTGAAAGCAAGCAACTCATGTTCCCCACATTTAGCACCAAGGTCTTGGCCCATTAATGTCTTTTTTCCCCGCTCTGAGCTGGAGGCTTCAATCTTAAATACTTGGTTCTCTGCATCTGGGTTTTGTCGTTCTTCATGTCTTTGTAGTTGTGTGTTGATTTAAAGGTCCTGATATTCCTGTTAGCATAGATCTTGCTTCCAGGGCTGGACTGCTGCTCTGGGACTGATTTATAAAGGCAGTGTCAGGACAGAGCACATGAATGCACAGAATGACTGGATCAAATGGTTTTGCTGTCTTGCAGCCATCCCCCCTGCCACAAGAGAAGAGAACACCTCCACCTACCAAACCCAAGCCAAGCTCAGCTTCTAGCTCTATCAAGGAGAAGCAGTTGCCCCTCCTAGCCATCTTCAGCCAGCAGACTACCCCACCTCCTACTGCTCCTTCTCCTCCCCCACCATTGCCTTCACCTCTCCTGGAGCCTGGGAACCAAGGCTGGCAGGAATCCTCAGGGAACAGTGAGTATTGACTTCACCCAAGTGGGATTTGGTAGTGGGGAGGGGATGGGGTCAGAATCAGCCCCGTGGCCCCGGACAGTGACAGCACATGTTGTCATTGGCCAGCTGGCCTAAGACTGAGTGGCCTGTGTGAATTCTCACAGTTCCAGTCTGGCCTAGTAATCAGCATGGCCCTTCCCAGCTCTAACTCTTCCCTTTCTTCTCAGTGCAGTGCAGGAGTCAGGCGCAATGATGAAGTAGGGGCTGGGCTTCTCTGAAAAATGCAGCTAAAAAAAGAAAGGACCTTTGGGCTACAGCTTTATCAAGGTCCAGTCCACAATACATTTTATTGCCTGCCTGAAGCACGATTATCAAAACTGCAATTGACTGGATGGACTTTAGCCCAGGAGGAATGGGAGGCCGAGTGTTTTACCTTCTAGAGCCTCTGTAGGGACCTTAGAGACAGGCTGAGGAATGAAGGAATGTCTCTCAGAGGGAGAATGAGAACCTGGGAGATCTTGGACATTGACACATAAAGAGTGCCTGGATGCTGCCCACCTAAACAGTGGCATAGCTGATGCTTCTCAGTAGCTGTTTGGAAATGTTACTCAGTCTTAATTTCAGTCCCAATTTCAGTGGGAGCTTGGAGCCATAATTCAGTTTATACTTTGCTACTGTTTTGGATCCATGTATCAGTGTATTTCAAACATGTGTCAGCCAAACATATTACTGACAGACTCCATCCTGCAGCAGCTTCCCTGGTATCAAAGAATTTATTTGTTTCACTCCTCCTTTCTTTAAAAAAAATGTTTCTTTAGGAAAACCTGTGAAAGTAAATGGAAGTAACTGAATTAGCCTGAAAAATCCCTACGTGCTTTTGAACAGGGATATAGAAGCAGCTGAGCTGTAGGATCTCCTACTTTTCTTGTCTATGAACTCTGAAGTTTTGAAAGCTGGGAGTGCTGAAATGAAGACATTCCTACCTCATAAAGCAATGCCTTTGAATGGTTGCCTTCAAAGTGAGCCTGTCTAATAGATCTCCTGCGGAGAGAAAATCCAGTGCAAGTACTGGGTACCTTGTACCTGAACCTTGAGTCTGCAAGCTCAAGGATGAATTTTTATGTCTTTTTGAAACCTTTAGCAGCCTTTTTGTATTGACATAAAGTGAAACATATGTCTTCAACCTTAAGCACAGGGGTAGTATTTTGCTTGGGATGCCGTGTGCTCCCTGTCTCTGAAGTGTTTCTATTATGAGGACTGAACTTCGTGGCTAATACAAGTATAAACACTGTAGAAATGCTGGTACTCGCATGATGACTGTCTTGTGCATGCCTTCACATTAGCTGATCACTGATCTTCAGGAGGGATCCTGACAGTAATTTTCAGTCAGGCATATAGCACTGTCCCCTTTCTCTTGGTAGGCCTTTGGCAGGTGGAAGGTGATCCTGTAGTCAGCAAAGCCCATCTTCACTGCTCTTTCTCCTCACACAGACCCTGCTGTAACAGTAATAGAAGATGATGGTATCAAGACCCAGCTGTACAAGCTCACTACCAGTGTCAGCTTTTCCTATGTCAGCCCTGCCTGGAAAATCTTTTTGCGCAAAGAGGTACAGCTTGTTTGCTGAGGGCTGCCTATGGCGGGAGGGAACTTGTCCCACATTTGGTTAAAATCATTGATTGTCATAGGCACCCAGTGTGATACAAGAGCACAAAGATAGTTCTGGGAGGAGGTCACATGACACAGGAGTTGGCAGCAGGAGATCACCTCATAGGAGATCTGGTCCTGCTCTACCTTACTGACCTTCATGTCTCAGTTTCCTTACCTGTCCTTTCCTTCCTCTGTAAAGCACTGAGAAATCTACAAATGTGTTGTTACCTGGTGCTTTCCCATTAAAATAATACAGCTATATTTAAAATCAAGTACTGGAAAGTGTACTGATTCATCCTATGATCTTACCACTTTACTTTTGGTCCTTCACCCCTGGTCCTTCTGTTCATGTTCACAGTGCTTCTTCCTGTCCCTGGAGATGAACTCTCTCCTCTCTGGCAGTAAGGCATAGGGATTACACAGCATCCCTGGGGAGCTATTTGTGCAACACCTGTAAACATCTGCAACATCACCATTGCTTTTATCCTCCTTTTGCAGGTGTTTTACCCTAAAGAAAATTTCAGTCACCCTTATTGTCTGAACTTGCTGTGTGAACAGGTATGTCCCAGTGTATGACTCAAGGCCTGTTGTCTCTCTGTGGACAAAACACGCCATAATTACATTGCTTAAGTTGCCTTCACTTCTGCATCCCTGATGCTGTCAGTCTCTTCTTCAGGTCCATCCAGTCAAGCCCCAGTTCACTCAAACTCAGGCTAACAGCCTCAGGTACTCCAACACAATCAGATGGGGCCTTTTCAATGGAAGCCTCTCTGTTTCCTTCCTCTGCAGATCATGCGTGACACCTTCTCTGATTCCTGCTTTCGGATCTCCAGGGAGGAGAAGCGCAAGATGAAAGACCTGCTGAGTAATTAACAGCCCCATCATCCCTTCCTCCCTGTGCCCATCCCAGCTTTTGGTCTGAAATGAGAAACCAGCCTGCAAGCCCCTTCAGGCAGGAGATAGGGTGGAAGAGAAATGTTTGTCACTGCAGCAAGAAAGCACATTTGTGTGTGCTGTGTAGAAATATTTGTTTATTCCAAATGTCCAGGAAATGGTCCTAAGATTTCTCTGAGCCAGAAAAAATTAATTGTGATGTATTTATAGTAGGGAGAGGAAACTGAGGTCCAAGGATGGGATTTTGAGTTGTATCAAAATCCAACTGTCTTCTTTGAGAGGAGCTTCATGGAGAGGCGGAGAGAAACTAGTAGTAAACTGGTGTGTGTGCAAGTAATGTGGTCACCTTTTGCCTCTGCGTGTTGTTTGCTGTAGTCACTGAAGCAGACTGGTGGGAATGAGCCCCTGGGTAGAGGGAGACTTGGCCATCTTTGCCTTACTGAGAAAGTGTCTGCTTTGTAACCCTAGTGGAGTTCCGGGTTGGCAACAATGTCCAGTCCATTCAGGAGGATGGGATCAAGAAGAGGATTGTAATGGCTGCTCGGGATAACTGGGCTAACTATTTCTCCCGCCTTTTCCCAGTTCATGTGAGTCTTAACCTTTTCACCAGATCCTGGGCTTGCTTTAGCTGTATGCCCCTAGTTCACCTGGGACCTTTTTCTGTCTCTCTGCCTGGCCACACATCACTCATTCTTCTATGCCTTCTGTACCTTCCTGGGTTTGACACCTCTGTCAGCCCAGGACCTCCTTCGTGGTCCATGTGGCAGCATCCTGGTCTGGTGGGATGGAGCCTTTCATTCTCTCTGCTGCATTTCCCTTGCAGGGCGAAAATGGAAGTGATGTCCAGATCCTGGGTGTTTCTCACCGGGGCATGCGGCTGCTGAAGGTGGTGAAAGCAGCAGGCTATAATCCTGAGCACCTGAAGATTCTGCGCAGCTACAGGTGAGCAAAAGGGCACTGGTTGCTGCAGGATGATCATTTGCCACTTGCAGGTTGCTTTCAGAGTGTTAGGAGGCAAACTGAATGGGTGAGCTGAAAATGCTCTGCTTGTGCTGTGCTCTCTAGGATTGTCCTAGGCCAGTTGTGACTCACTGACCCTCTTTCTAATGAGTTTGGCCTTTTCCTTTCCTTTCTACCTTGTGCTTTGTTTACCACAAGTGAGTGTTCAGTGAGTCAGCTCCATGCACGTCATCACAAGGGCGGTCCTCAGTATGGTGTGGTGAATGCTGTGAGCAGCCTATGGTGCTGTTACTGTTGTAATACACTGCTGGTGAAGGGTCACCCTCTGGAGCCTGCTGAGGCCTGTGGCCATTCTCAGTCCTAGGAATGACCTCCCATCCCCATGATCTGCACCCCTAGCTCTGGCAGAAAGAACCTGAGCATGCTGGCTGTGTTCTCAGCTTTGCAGATGTGCTGTCAGTGGAACTGAAGGGCAGCAATGCCCTGGAGTTTTCTCTGAAGACAGAGCAGCTCTTCCTGCACTCTCCGAAGGCTCCATGCATCAAGGCCATGGTGGAACTCTTCATCCAGGAGCTGAGGCAGGTGAGGGAGCAGCTATAGTGCAGTAAGGAATGAATGTGTTTTCCCACATGGACCTGAGAGGGTCCATAGGAAGACATGGTCTGAGTCCTTCACATCCTGGGGATGACACTTGACCTTCTCATTGTTTTTCCCCAGGATACCAACTACGTTGTTGCTCTGCGCAGCTACATCACAGATGACAAGAGCCTTCTTAGCTTCAAGAAGGGTGACCTTATTGAGTTACTGCCCATGCAAGGCGTGGAGCCAGGTAAGGGAGTTTGTTGAGATTAGCAGGAAAGGTGGGGGATTGGGTTCAAGGGTCTGGTGGAGCCATGATGCCCAGAAGCTCTACATGCTGCTGTCAAGTAAACCAGAGGAAAGCAGTCTGTTAAGGGCTGGCTTAGCCTTCAGCTCTGCCATTCTCTGACCACAGTAGCTGCCATAGTTATAGGGGATGTTACCTTAGGATGCAAGAAAGCCTGGTCAGTCTGATGCTCTCCTTTGCCGGTAGAATGCTTCACTGCTCATTTTTCCTGGTAGCTGCTATGGTTCCTGACTCTTTCTCCGCTGTTTCTGCAGGCTGGCAGTTCGGCTCCACTGGTGGCTGCTGTGGTATTTTCCCCACCAGCCTGGTGCAATTGGCTGCAGCCCCTGATTACCTCAGCACCAGCATGGACAAACGAGGAGGGCTGCGGAAGACCATGAAAGCTTCTGCAGAGAGCAGGAACACCAGCAAGGAGGTGAGTTGTCCTTGGGGAACTTCTAGGGAATATGGCTGGCTTCTGTGAGAGCTGCCAGAGTGGGTCTGTGGCCCTGATAGTGTCTGTCCTCCAAGGCTAGAGGGAAGAAGATGACTGCTCAGTCCTTGCAGGTGGAGATACTCAAATACTATCATAGTGGGAGGGGAGGAATCACACACAGATGAGGCGTTCCCAGGTCTGGCAGGTGAGGAGGATAAACACTGCAATGCCAAAGCTGACTTTTTAGGGTGAGTTTGGTGCCTGTCCCTGCAGAGTTCTGTTCTCAGCCTGACATCAGAACCCAACAGCACCATGTTAGTCCCTGCTGGTGAGCATTATACCATGAAGGACTTCGCCACAACCTACTTCCGAGAAGCTCAGTCCATGTGAGTAGGCAGTGGTCCTTCCTAAACAGGCATAGACGGGACCTTTGTAGCCTGACCCACATCAGACCATTCCTGGGGATATTTCTTGGATTGCATGTTCCCTCTCCTCTGTCTAGGCAGAGACTGAAGGGGATGTCTGCTGAAAAGAAGAGTGCAGCTTACCTGGTCCAGCACACCAAGGTGAGCCCAGCCTCTCCCCATGACTTCAGCCACAATCTCAGCTCCAGCGTTGCCTCTAGCTTTGTCCTCACATGGCAAAAGCACAGAGGGCAGATCCTTGGCTGTGGTCTCTAGAGGAGTCTAGGTGACCCCTACTCTTCAGTGCTGCCTGCAAGATACTGGGAGCTTGTGTCTTGTGATGTTTACAAGGGTAAACAGATCCCCTGTTTACCCTTGTATTCTGGCCCTGCAGGTCCCGATCCAGGAGTCTTTACTCCAGTACTCTGACAGTGACCTGAATGAGCTTGCTACAAAGAACTTCAAGAGTAAGTATCTCCCTAGGATGAAACACTGCAGAGGCTGGAGTCGGGGTGAGCAGGACAGCCTTGGTGGTCACACATGGCATCATGGGCCAAGAGCGGGAAATGAAAACTCGGTGAGGAGGGCCCCTCCTAAGGCATTTCTGCAGTTAATAACCATCTGTGTCCATGCTGAAACCATCCAGCAAAATGCAGTTTGCCTTGATTGCAAAGTGTCCAAGAACACACAGTACCTGGACTGATGCCTCACTGACTACACATGTCCAATGGAAGCCCATGGAACAGAAAAGCTTCAGGACATTTTCTAGTCTACTGCTTGCCTCACGGCAGTATCACCTCTGCTTAGACCTAAATGCTAGCCTTCACTTTGCAGCTCTGATGCGGTTCATGGGAGATCAATCAAAACTCAAGAACCAGAATGAGGTTGAATGCATCTATGAAATCCTTCAGGTTTGTGACCTTCTCCTGGGCAAGGCACTAAAGCACCAGTGGGAATGAAGGGCCAATACTTTGCTGGGAGGGAGAGAGCAGGAAGAGCCGTAATGCAACCTCCAGCATGAGAAAGGGAGCTGAAACAGAGAGGCTGATTAAAAAACATGGTGTGGAAGGGTTGCATGTAAATGGTTTCCCTGGATGTCACTGTCTGGATGAGTGCATAACCTGCCTCTCCTTCTTTGGGCTTAGATAGTGCTAGAGACCAGAGGCTGCAAAGCCCAAGCTTTAAACCAAATTGGCAGAGCTCTGGAGCTGGGACAGGAAGGGCACAGAGATGACCTGGGGCCTCTCTGATGCTGTCTTCTCTCTGAATGCAGCTGTGCAAGGAGAAGGAAAGTTTGCATGATGAGGTCTACTGCCAGGTCATCAAGCAAGTCACCCACAACCCTAACCAGTAAGTACCAGCACTGTCAGCTCCTGTGCATGCACAGCTGGAGGGGAACAGTCTGCCTCACTGCATGGACACCAGGGCCAGGGGACAGGCTGTCCCCTAATGATGCGCTGTCCCCTAATGATGCGCTGTCCCCTAATGATGCGCTGTCCCTGGCTGCTCAGATGCTGGGGATTTTGCTGAGCACTCAGGAAATTTAGCCAGTGACTGGATTTGGCATTTTCACTTCACTGTGTCTGTTCTCATATCTCTGGCTGCTGACACAGCTGGGCACTGGTAAACATTCCTGGTAGCTCCTGGTAGTGGTGCTGCTCAGAGTCCTAATTTCCTCATCACAGCCCTGGGGAATTAATACAACAGTTAGGGACTGGTTTGACCCCACACTGCCCTGCGATATGGCGGCAGTGGCATGAGAGTGGCCTTGACTGTTTCCTTTCTGTTTACTGTTAGAATAACTGAATCAATCCCTTCCTCAGCATAAGCAACCTCTGACCAAGAGCCACCACCTCATTTTCTGTCACCTGCCATAGATGTTCAGAAGGGCAGAGGTTCACTTTGAGCTGCTTGGAGCAAGAATTGTCTTATTCCAAGGTGCCCACCATTCCTTCTGTTCCGCAGGGAGAGCCTGATGCGTGGTTGGTTGCTCCTAAACCTGCTAACTGGATACTTCCTCCCTTCTAACCTCCTGATGCCCTATGCTACCAAGTTTCTGCAGCTAGCCAGCAGCGATCCATCTAGCACTCACCATGGTATGACTGTTTCTGTGTACTGTAAAATCAATGTCTGCCCCCTTGTTACTAAGGCCCAGTGGTTAAAGAAAGAAGACAAGATCCAAGTGGGGACATGGCCCAGTGGGAAAATCTCCCTTATCCTGTCGGGCAGGAGAAATGAATGGGGTGCTAGGGGAGCTGAGCCTGCAGGTGTGTGTCTGCTTTGTATCTCTAGTCGTTCTGTTTGCAGAGGTCATTTCCCATTGCATCTTCACCAAAGCAAGGTGGAATTGTGTCTCTGAGGCTTAGGTTAGCCCTGTGGCTTAGGCCCAGTTTGACAGCTAGACCCTTGGGGAAGGGCAGGCTGTGGTCTTCCAGAGTCATCAGCTGTTGGAATCCTGCCAGAGAAGATGATTCTAGTTCCCCCATCCTGTCATTCATCTGTACTTCTACTGCCCTGGATGCTGTCTCATGATTTGGATGTGTGCTGGCAGAGTGGGAGATGAGGTCAAGTCTTTGCTCTCGTAGGGTTAAATTCAACACAGTCAGGTGATCCAACATCATAGGAGACAATGCTTAGTCCTCTGTTTGGCTCAGCGCATGAAGCTTTTTCCTTTTCCTGCAGATATAGCCAAGATTTGTCAGAGCAACCTGCGGAAAAATTTCATGTACGGGGGCCGTCGCCACCTTCCTTTCCCTGTGGAGATAGAGGCACTGCTGGTATTGAGGGGAGAGAAGTGGAGATACTGGGAAGAGAGGGAGGGCAGAGGCTTTCCAGGAGGTGCCATGTGCAGTGTTACAGGGGTGGTTACTGTTCCGAGAGAGGAAAAGAAGCATGTGTCTGTAAGGGGATTGGGAATTGCAGTGCCATGGAGTAGGCAGGGATATGGGCAAGCAGTGGGAGGCAGAGATGAGGAGGAAGAGGAAGAAACAACTGTGGGGCTGATGGGATTCGGCATGTCTTGCTGCCTAAAGACTGTCCTTTGCAGAAGGGGCGCAGTGCCCGCCGGCTGATGATACTGATGCCCGGAGGCCTGGAATACGTCACCAGAATCAAGACGTTCACTGTGAGTTTTCTACTTTTAATTTCTTCATTGAGCTGGACTCTGAGCCACACCAAGAAACTCCTTTATCTGTCAAAACCTTGGGCTTGGCCTGTGCTTCCCATAGTGCTGTGGCAGTTTCCCACTCACTTCCTAGGAATCCCTGTAGCAGCATCTCTGCAGGGCCTGCACAACTCTAGGATACCTCACCCAGCTTGCTGCTTTGTGCAATACCCAGAGCCATACTTCTGCCCTCCAACAGGCCCAGTATGTCTAACTGCTTTGGGGCTGCTTTGGGTTTACCTGGCCATGGTATTTATTTGCCTCTTTCCTTGCTTCAGGTGGCAAAGGAGCTC
Source organism: Coracias cyanogaster (assembly GCA_033124195.1). Lineage (NCBI taxonomy): Eukaryota > Metazoa > Chordata > Aves > Coraciiformes > Coraciidae > Coracias > Coracias cyanogaster. The sequence goes on along the minus strand of JAVSBS010028830.1, from coordinate 9,202 downwards.
TTGCAGGAGATCTGTGAGCAGATGGGGGCAGGGGAACAGGAAGAGATACAGGAATTTGTTCTTCTTGCCATCAAGAGTGACAACGATAATCTCGGCAAGTAGATACTAGCATCTGGCTTCTTTCTTAAAGCAGTTTCTCTAACAGGGTGTACCGTGGCTACTGCTTCAGTTTGCCTCGCCTTGGCTGGCTCTGGGGAGGCTCCTCTTCAGGAGTTTCCCTCTGTGCTAGGGTTCCAGACTGTGCCTTCTCAGAGGCATGTTCCTGAAAGAGGCATGTGTGTCTGTGTGAGTCCAAGTGTCTTTGGAATGGTTGATGATTGGAGTCATGAGGGTGGGGTGGAATAGAGGTGAGCGGAAGGCTGCCATCCCAGGGCATGGAGCTCAGCCCACTCTCTCAGCACTAAGAGTGATGACCCTCTCTCTGCACAAACACATAGATAAAATGGTGAGACCAATAAGACCGGAGGAGTATCTTCATGATTATCTGCTGGAGGACAAGTTGGTCACAGTGACTTTACGCAGGCTCATCTGGAGGACACCTCTGCACTTCGAGAACAAAATTTATACTGATGTCCATTATGGACAGGTAAGCAACGAGGCCTATGTGCGCACCAAGAACCTCCCTAGCAAAGGTCACATACTGACAACAGAGGCAGAGTTAATGTACAGGCCAACGGGAATGTCCCAAGGGGGCTGAAGAAGTGGGAGAGCTTTGGCTGATCAGCTTTGTATGCTAGGAATGCTTTTTTATTTCTGGGAATGACTAATAACTGAAGCTATGGATGCAAAGAAGGAAGGCAGCACGTCTGTAGTCCTAGCCTATGAGCTGTACTGTTGCAGATATGGGTTGTGCAGTTCCATGTGCTTTTTCTGAGCCCAAAAAGCCTTTCCTTTTGTGTTACTAGCCTGCGCTGGCTGTGTCATCAGCAAGGCAAGATGTGGACCTCTGCAGCCTGGCACTGCCCAGACCTGCTTGTACCTTCTGGCACGTTTAACAAAGGCCTCTTTGCTGTGCTGTCTCTCAGATCCTGTGGGATTACCTGAGCGGGAGGATACTGGTGAGCCAGAGTAGAGAAGTGGAGATGCAGGTGGGCATTTTGGCAATGCTCCAGCACTGGGCCAAAACAGAGCAGCAGAACTCTGCCCCGTCCAGGTATGTCTGTCTCAGAGTGGGTTTCTATCTCTAATGGCTGTTGGCATGACAGGGGTTAAGGATAGACTCCTGAAAGTACCCTCTGGATAATTAAGGAATGGGCAGTTCCGGGGAATGTAAGCTACTCATTACTGTCACTTAGTGACTGACTCCTGCCCATAATCAAAAAGTTTCCCTCCTGTTCACACTCCTAATGCTGACTGTCTCTGATCCACATTTCCCTTTGTGACTCCTCCTGAGCTGAGGGTCACCAGAGCGCCACAGGCATCTCGTTTGACTGCCATGTGTTTGTAATACCAAGAAGGAAATGCTTGAGTTTACAGCTGGGATGAATGCTCCTTTGTTGTTTCTCACAAGTGCCAGAGCACTGGCAACAACAACCCTGAGCACCTGAAATCTGTAGTGAGATGCCTCATGGGAGTGAAAATGTCCCTGGGTACTGGAAAGCTCCTGTCCTGCAGCCCTAAGCTCTATTTTCACACTCCTTCCTTCCAGTATCCTTATGCGCTTTGACTCAAAGTCAAGGTGATGTCTCCATCAGATCCTCCTACAGCGCCAGCAGCAGGGGGTAATGACATAACACTCTGGGCATGAAGAACTCTGCTCTGTGTAGTGCTTTGGACAGACAGGAGCAGACAGGGTTAGAGCAAGGTGGTGTTGAGTGAAAGCAAGACCCTGTGGCTTTACTTCCATGCTACAGTCCTTGCTTGACAAGCTCCCACTGTCTCCAGAAAGGAGGGATTTCTCTTAATGCATTAATTGCAGTGCACAGCCATTTTCTCTGGGGAAAACGCTGGTCTCGCTGTCTCTGATGTTTCCTTCCGTGTTATCCAATTCAGATACGACCTGATACCCCTCCCTTGCTCCCAGCCATGCAGTTGGAAATTGTTGCCATGACCCCTCCCTCCTCTGAATCCCCCTGGTTTTAGCTGGGCAGAGGGTGAATTAGTATCTGCTTGTTGGCACAGGGAAGAGCTGAAGGAGTACACGCCAAAGACCCTGCAGTCCTCCATCAGACTCCAGGCTGTGGAGAACCATGTTGGCACACTGCTGAGAACCAGGCAGCCCCTCCAGCCTATGGATGCAAAAATCCAGTTCATAGGTGAGGAGACATCCAGATCTGCTTGAGTTGTCTGTTCTGAGCATGATGGAAGCTGCTCTGAATGCACTTCTGGGGCAGTTCATGAGGTTGGCAGGATCCGTGGAGCCTGAAATGGGCCAAGACACAGAACTCTCTGAGAGCCTCCCCCTGCAGGTTGGCACTTGTTCCCAAGCATGGTGATCATGGTGGAACTTCCACCTCTTTTGTAGAAGCCTGCAGTAGCTTTTCAGAGCTCTGTAAAAGTTGTAATTTAATTGATATTCTGGTTGCATGTTTGTTTTCTGGTTGGAAAAGAACGGGTCATCCATTCAGGCTGCGCAGAATTGAGTATCAGCAGCCTGGTGGGGAGGGAGAAGTTGCCAAGCTTACTTTTTAACACAGAAAAGATTGGGAACACTTGCATGTCTTGACCACCTTATGTTGGTATAGTAGATTGCTGGCTGGAAGCTGCTGCCTGAAAGCCACCTTTTCCTTTCTTACAGAGCATGTGATGAAACTGCCTTTCTTTGGCTACAACACCTACTTTGTAGAGAAAGTCAGTGATGACACAATCCCTGTGCCCTGTTTCTTCGGCGTGAATAAAGAGGAGATCATTGTAGTGGATGGCACCACCCAGGTATTCCAGACAACTCCTCCCTAGAGTCCAGAGCCCTGATGTTTCTCAGATGTTAACTTTGACTTTTAGAAGAACTTGTGCAGGAAGAGACTATATTTATGTGCATCACAGCCACTCTAACAAACGGCCCAAAGCAAGTGACAAGAGTGATACACCAGTTAGTACTGCCACGTGTTCTTTTGTAAGTCCAGCGATCATGCTCATAAGCATGGTCCACAGTAAAACTAAGTGTAGGTCAAGTTCCTGTTTGTCCCAACCTTGCAGGAGTTGTCAGCAGGCCTGCCCTGCACTCTGTACGCGATGCCCTGTGCCCTAGTCCTTCTCTCAGCTTGCAATATGCTCTTGAGGTGAATCCTGCTTGGTGAGAATCAAGACGGTTTTATTTGTAAGGACTGCAACAAAGAGTGTTTTGTGGCTTTTCTCCTTGCACAGGAGGTCTCCTGCATCATTCCACTGAAAGAGCTGCAGAAGATGCGAACCCTGCGGCCCACCTCTGACGGTGGGCTTCCTGGCATAGAACTGAACTACGGCTCAGCTGCCAGCCCCAAGACTCTGTGGCTTGAACTGTCACAGGTGAGATGAGCCTGGACCTACAGTTTCCTCCTGGCAATTCATTAGTTGCTTCTGCTCATGCACAGTACTGCTGCTCATCTGTCCCAGATTCTAGGCCCCAAAGGACAGCTTTGACCCAGCATGTGCCTGATATGGAATTATAGAAAGTGCTTGATGGGAATATTTTATTATGAGAAGCAGCCATTTCTGAGGTAGAGAATAACTCATACTGCTTTGTGTTTTGACAGGCCAAAGAAATGTATCACACGATTGTTGTCATCCTGGATAAAGCAGAGTTGCACCAGTAGAGACTGAGAGGAAGAGAAAGACCGTGCAAAACAGCGCTGCTTTCCTTTCTCTGCCTTTGTTCAGTGCTCCCTGCCCTGTCTTCTGGAGAGGACTTTTCCAAAAGACATCCATTACCTCAGACAGCTGCTTTCTAAGACTGCCACCACAGTGTTCATTGATGGACTGGACCAGAAGCCCACCCCTCAAGTACTCTTCCTTGGAGCAATGCACGCACTGGCTAAACACCCTTTCCTCATTATTGCTTTTCACAGCCTGTTTCAACACAGAGCAGCTGAACAGATGCAAGCAATTGCCTTTGAGCTATGCAGTGTGGGAGTCTTTTCTGAATGAATTAATGTGAGCAAAGACTGAGGCTTGCTAGAGATTTGTGCATCACGGTGCACAGCTGAGGCTATGAAATGACTGCGCTGGCTGCGGGTGTTTCCAGAGGCCAGCTTTGTCTCTGTATTGATCTGCAAGAGGCCCTAGAGCAGGAGTTGTGAAGCAGGAGCTTGTAGACAGCAATCAGTGTTAATATACAGTTAACACACAGGCTGGGGCACAGATTGAGCTGCAATGGTAAGGAAGTTTATTGTTAATTAATTTCTTACAGACATAATTATATGCATGTGTTTCCCTCTCCTATAAAGAAGTCAGTCCTGTCCATGCAGCTGCCATACTTCAGTGATGGCTCCATGCCCATGGAGGAAGCGTATTCACATGGAACTTGTATTACAGTAGAGAAGTGTGTCCTGGGTTGTACAAAAACACTTAATTTATTTTTATGCTACAGCTATCCAACTGAAAAGTGTCTGCACTTTAGGAGATTGCAATAAACTAATCACATAGAGCTGTTTTGAAGCTATGAGGTGACAGATACTGGTTTACATCTAACGGGGGAAGATTGGTCTGCAGGTAACTGGCAAAACTTAAGGAAAAGGTTGTCCCTGTGGGCTGGGAAGGTGAGAGATCTGAGGGTGCTCAACACAAGCCATGACGCACAGCTAGCTGCTTGCTGGAGAGCAGTAACTACAGCATCTTCCCTGTCATGAACTTACCTTCAAATGCTGCTCACTGTGGCCTGTGAGGTCTTAGCTGAAGCAGTGCTACTGTAAGGCCACGGTGAAGCACCACAGCAACATGAAAGGAAGGAATAGAGAAGATACCTGAAGATTAATTTCTTCTTATTCCCCTCCTCTTTCTCTGGGCTTTTGCTGCCTTACACAGAAGCCCAACTCACCTGGTTAGACTTGCCCCACATTGTGATAAAGGACTTTGTTACACAATCCCAAGCCTTAAACAGCCCTTTTGGGAGGCCCCTGATGTACAAGATAAAGCATTTCTGAGAAATTCACCCATAAGCACTGGACTCTGGAGAGACAGTACCCCCCTGAAGTGACTGATGAAACAGGATTTTAAATGGGAAGGTAAAATAGAAGCCAGCAGGCAACCGCTGAGAAATATTTCTGTTGTATGAAGATGAATGTGACTTTTGGGTTAAACATTTCCAGATTCTCCTTCTGGTTCTAGCTGGAGAAGTCCTGCAGCTCTAAAGGGTTGGAGGTGTCCACTGGCACATGCTTCCCATCTGTCCCATCCCAGATTTGCATTTATTAGCTCTGTTCAGATAAGAAATGAGCTTTCATGTCTATGTTCACAGTGATGGAGTCTTAATGGATCTTAAGCCAGTCAGTATGAGTGAGTGCTACGGAAAAGCTTCAAGGAAGAGTCCACAGCAGCTATAACATTGTTTTATTGTCAGTTCTGCACATACCGTTCAGTACCTTTAAAAAAAATACATCTGAGTACAGTGGAGCCATCCAAAAGCCTGTTTGATGGCCTCTCAGGCTGCAGATTCCTCTAGCAGCACTAGTGCCTGAGGCCACCAGCCTCTACAGGTATGGAACAAAGGCAGAACCCAACAAAAACACAATAGAAAGGACTTGTGCCAGGGAATCAGGTTATTTCAAGCCCGCTGATACCCTATGGTTCAGGCCCTTATATAAATATAGCAGCAGAGGCACCACAGTGTCAATTTGAGGGTTGTAACAGCAGCATCGCCCTCGGTATTGCAGACTGTGGGCGAGGCACAGGGAGCAAATATGGCTTTAGGGGGTACAAGCAAATGCTGGAAAAGTGTTGGCAACCTTGGTGCCACTACCAGAAAGGTTAATACTGAAAGAACATCACCGCTTAAGTTAAAGAGCAGACAGAACAAGACAAAGTAAAAAACAGTTCAGATTAAAAGAAAAAGAATCCAAGTTTCTCCACTTTCACAAGGTATTGCCTGCATAGTAAAAACAAAACGCTCCCTGTCTCCTGCCCTTCAAGGGAAAACATTCCATCTAGGAACTCAACCATCAAGTTCATCACTGGCAGCCCTGAGCAAAGCATGTGAACGTGTAGCATAAGGCTTCTATTCGTAACACTGAAGAAAGAACTAAGAGATGGGAGAGTGAGGGGAGGAGCCATCCCAAAGCAGAGTCCCAGTTGGAAAGTCCGAGCCCTTCCCAGACTGCTGCAGGGAGTACAGGTTGGAGACGCTGCAGAGCATGGGGCAGCAGCCCCTAACCTACAACAGCAGATGCAGACTTCACACCTCTTGGCAAGGGGTATCAGACTGCTTCAGTTCTCTGATAACCAGGGCAACTCTCCATAAGTTCACTGAAGCTGGTTTCCTAGAAGTGCATGTCTAAGGACAGAAGTGAGCAAAAATACAGTGGGAAAAAATTTAAGCTCACTTCTGCAGTTGCATGAAACCCTCTATGGCTGAGTTCTTCAAGATCCCCTGGTCCCGCTGCTGGACGAAGGAAGACAGCCAACATGATCCAAGGATCAGCCCTCTGAGCTCTGCAGCTCCTGCCAGTCTGTCTCGCTCTCACACCTGACCCGTGTTTTGAAAAATTCCTTGATGAGTCTCTGCGCTTCCTCCTTCACTGCAAGAGAGGCAGCATCACCTTTGAGATAATAGTTAAGGCATGCATGCATTTAGCATCAGAAGAACCCAAGATTCTCGGTGCTCTCCCCAGCGGCCAACTCACCAGTCTTGCGGGCAGGGTTCTGCTCTTCAGTCAGTAAGTGAGACAGGTGCCGAGCAAAGCCCTTAAACAGATCCTGCAGAATTGGGGAAGAGAAAGAGTAGAAAGATGCTGGTTACCTCACTGGACTGTTTCCACATTTGTCCTGCCCTTAGCATGGGCTGGCTGGAGCACAAACCCTTCATAGATTTAGACTGCATGAGTTTTGCAGACCTGCAGCTACACCTGACCCTGCAGAGCTGGAGAAGCACATGCACACACGTGCTGCCTTGCAGAACACCAAGTAACCTACACCAGAATTGAACCTGATCTGTTGCTACTCCCACAGGTGGGAGTTCTTAAAAATGTGAAAACAGGAACAATCGTGTGGAACCAAAATGATACCACTCTAAGTCATGCACAAACCCTTTCTTGGGAGGAGTGAGTTACTGCACCTAGCATCACTAAACCGCACACACTGAGATGGGACATAGAAATGAAATGTGGTATCTAGATCATCTTCCCCTCCTTAGAGCCCCAGAGAGATGCAGTCTCCTTCTGCTAAAGACGGTCTTGAGCTGTGCCCTACCTTGGAAGCAAATTTGCCACCCTTGTAGAATGGGGTCAAATATTTGACAACGATGTCTGCTGTCTCTTTGAGGGACATGCCTTTGGTCACTGGCTGTACAGTCTTGCTGGTTCCTTCTTTATCACACTGTGATAAGTTTGGATCAAAAGTCACCTTCTTCTTTGTTGGACCAGCACTTTTGCTATCTGGCTGGGACAGAATAGAAGATTTTGCCCCTGTCCGTAGCCGCTTTGTTGCAGGACTTTCCATATCCTGGAGATGGGACAGAAGAAAATAAAAATCACTAATTCCTATGGCAGCATTACACTTCTAAGCAGCCACTACCTTCTGAGACCATGAATCTCTGCAGCACCCAGGATAGTGAACACCCTGCAGGAGTCTGTGTAATCCGTTTTGCTGTGCAGACATAACACACTGTGTCCCACACAAAGGGACTTTGAGAAAAACCCTTTAAGACTCCATATTTAGAATTACCTTATGCTCTTATTAGGGCAGCTAATTGCTAGACCCCCACCCTATACAAGAAAAACTGACAGTCTGAGTTACTGGTGCAGTGGGCGAGGGGGAGACACCAGGAGCGCGACACAACTATGGTTCTCCACTCGGCTGCAATGGTGGCTGGGCCCTCCCCAGAGAAATAACACCACCAGGTGAAGTTCAGACCAGGAGCATCACTCCCAGAGGGAAACTTGGCACAAGGTAAGCAGAAGAAATAGAGGAAATTAGCATCCATTAAGGTCTTACTTCATCTGATCCTGGTCGCTTCCCACTCTCGCCTTCCCCAACAACAGTTAGCTCAGTTTCTGTGACATTTTCAGCAACACTAATGGGAAAAGTGGAGAGAAGGCTGATTTTAATCATTCCACAGTGAAGATATTACTGCATTCACTGTCAGTGGCCATGAGACTCTCAATGGTAAAGCAAGAGTCTTCCCCACCAGCCCAGAGATCTAACAGAGATTCCCGGTTTCCAGGACAAGGCTGGTGGGGCTCTGCAGCATGTTACCAGGGTAATGCAGAGAGAAAGAGATTTTACCTGGATTGTACATCAATTTCTTCCTGAAGGAGTTCAGATTCAGCAGTCTTCTGGGTCTTAAAATCCTCCCCTCTCTCAGTCACTGTTATTTCTGTCTCTCCCAGTTCTTCATTCTGCGCCTGGGACTGTCTGGTCACATCCTCTTCAGAGATATCTTTCTTTTCCTGAGGTATTGGTTTCTCTTCACACATGCTTTGAGAAGAAACCTGAGGTAGTGTGCTTGCAGAACAGCTATCGCCCTTTGCTGTGCTGCAGCTTTTGGCTTTAGACCCACCTTTGGAGATGGAGAAGAATTTGGAAATATCCTGTGATTCTTTTTTTGCTGCTTCTGCAAGCATTTGCTGCTTCTTGCTAGGCTTGGACCTCTTAGTAGGACTCTCTTGAGGGGCAGCTTTTTTGTCTGGACTGGGTTGCTGTCCCTTCTTTTCAGGAAGGAGTACTTCTACTCCAGCACTCTCACACATTACTTTGGTTCCTATTTCTTTCTTCTGGAGCACAGGGTTTCTGGTGTCCAGTTCCAGACTGCAGTTGCTGCTGTCTTGCCCATTTGGACAATCTACTTCTTTTTTGATGGGCTTTACATCGCTCTCCTCCTGGATCTTCAGCAGTTCTGAAGCTGTCTGGAACAAGCTGGATTTCTTTGGAAATCCTGCTCCCACACGCTTGGGTTTGAACTAGGGAGAAAGGGAGAAGAAATTTTGGCTGTGAGAGTGTCGAGGAAGCCCTGAGAGCTAGTGCAGAACTCTGAAAGGAGCTAGATTTCCGTACACAAGACACCACTGTGCACAGCCTTGGCTGGGGAAGGCTCTAAGACTGACTTATCATCCTAACCACCAACTGAGACATCAGG
>JAVSBS010028827.1:6830-43458 GCA_033124195.1 Coracias cyanogaster | reverse complement strand
CCCCGCTCCGCTGGTTCCGGGAGGTCGCGGGGCCGCGCCCAGGCCTCCGGCAGGTGAAGGAGGCGGCGGCCGCTGGGGCGGACGGGAGAGGCCGCTATGAGGCTGCTCTTGCTGGCGTGCCTCCGAGCGCAGACGGGCAACGCGACCACCGCGGCCAGGATACAGTAAGTACCGCCGCAGGACATGCCCGCTGCCGGCCCGCGCACCCCCTGGGGTCCTGGCCGCGGCTCCTACGTGCGCTCACCGGCGAGCCGGGAGGGAGGCGGGGCCGCCCCCCCACCGCCTCACGCTGCGGCCGCCGCCGCTCTCCCCGGCTAGGAGAGGGGGCTCCGCGGGGCGGCCTCCGCGGCTCGGCGCTGGGGGCCTGTGCGGCGGGCCCGTGGCGGGGCTGGGGGCGGCGGGGGCCGCCCGCCATTCGCTGCCCCCGCTGGCGCACGGCGGCGGCGGCGCTCCCGCCTCAGCCGCGTGGATGGCTGGCGCCGGGGGCGTGTGAGGGGGCCGGCGGGCGAGCGCCGAGGCAGGCCCTGCCTGACGGCCCCGCGGCGTCATCCGCCGCTTGTCGGGGTGTCGGGGCCTGCTGGCTGCGGGGCCAAGCCGGTGTCCGGCGGGGGCGGCCCCCGCGGCAGCTTTGCTGCGGCGCTGGCTGGGCAACGTGTCCCCCTTTGCCCTGCTGAGGGGTAAGGGAGAGGGGGAGCCGAGGGGTTCCCCTCCGCCCCCCCAAAAAAACAACCCCGTGAAACAAACAAAAGGCCTTTCTGCTCGGGGTTCTACAGGAGCCATCCTAGAGCAGCAGTTCTGCAAGAGCGGCTCCGGGTAGTGCCCTTGCTGGGGGGATCCAACATGCAGCTGTCATGGGGATTGTGGAGGTGAAATTGTTTGGACTAGCCGCTGCATGAGTGTTCGTGATGCACCCAGTTACCTTTTTCTGTGACGTGGAAAAAGGATGTGGCTGACAGCATTTCTGAGGGCTTTGCTGTGTATGTGAGCTTTGTTTAAAATAAAAAGGTCACTGTAAAAATGAAATGGTTTTGGAATGTGTTTGTCCTCTTGAGGCCTGAAATAAGGACTTGGTTACTTCTTGCCTGTCAAAAGAGTCATCCACAGTTTAGTTATTTTCCTTAGGATGAATCTCTTAGGATAGCCTTTGGCTATTACAGGTTTTCCCTGACCTCGATCCACCTATTATCACACTTCTAATGTGTGCATAGAAATAGTGCTCTGACGTTAAGTTTTCACGCTGGTTGCATCATACCCGGTTCTGTCTGTGGTGCAGGGCTGCTGTATTGTGTGTGGCAGCAGTAGAACATTCCTGCTGTCACTTGTCAGTCACTCAGGCATGGAAGATACAAAGCAAATTGAGTGTGAAGACCAGAGGAAGCTGAAGTTTTCTGAATTTTAAAGGAAGAATTATTAATAATATGTTGAGATAAAAAAAGGTATATGCTTGTCTTTATAGTACACACTTTAATACCTGTACATGTCAGCACAGGGTTCGTGTGTGGTGGTTTGTGTGGCATTCTGCATTTCCTTTCATCTCTGACCTTTTGCTCTCTCTGGATAATGGAAACCTAGTTATTCTGGGGGACATCAGTACCCGTTCTTGCTCCATAAGATTATTTGTTCTGGCTTTACAAATTAAATGTTCAGTTACCTTAATCTTCCACTTCAACTTTGAGGAAAGCCAGACAAACATTTAGACCATGGAGCCATTTGGAGGTAATCTAGTGGAAAGCAGGTTTTGCGTTATTTCTAGTTAAACTAAGCCTGAATAAGCCAGACAAACACATGTCCGCATAGGATTTCAGATTGTCTTTTAACTCAACTGAGCTTTATTGCGATCATGTGAACATACTGCATTGAGACACAGTGGTCTAGCAAGGTACCTTTTACGTGAGTCATGGTAACCAGCAGTTTTGGTGAGCCTTCTCCAGCGGTGGCTCATGCGTGGTGGCCTGAGCTAGTGTTTTAGTATGAAAGGTGGCATAGACTTGGTGAGATGAGCAGCTCCGTGACAGATGGTTTAACATACTACCATGTTAACGCGATCATTTGCAGCTATGTGAACACATCTGCAGTGATCTGTATAGAGTATGCTAGCTTGCTTTATAGGCATAACTTATACAAAGTGGATGATGCTTTCTCGTGCCCATAGACCTCCAGACAGAAGGAAAATAATGAATCAAAGGTCAATTTAATACACGTTCACAAGAAAGGATTCTAACAGAAGCAGTGTTTGAGAGTTAGTAACTTATGTCATGTTCAGTTGCTCTCACCACCATAAATGTTTTTTATAGTAATAATATAAATGAGCCTGTTAAGGAAGAAAAAAGTCTGATTAGGGGAAAAAAGTGGAGACTATTAGCTAGCAATTAAATCTGTCTTCTGACTGAAAGGCCAGTCTAGTGACAGTATCACTGAAACCATCCTGTGTGAATACTTACCTTTAATACTGGCTTTCTTAAGATTTAAAGCCATTAAAGAAAAAAATCTACACATACAGATTCCTGCAGTAATCTACCATACCTAAGGTGAAGTGCATGTGGTAACCTTTGTAAGCATATGTGTTAATACACAGAAAATATATATTCCAATTAAAATTTGGCTTTGGTTGTATCTGCATTTATGCTTACAGATTTATTTGTTCAATTTTTTTTTTTTTAAATATTGAACCATGGCAACTTTTGGTTAGATATAATGAAACAATGAAGTTTTCTCTAGACTGGAAACTTGCCAGCATAGATCAATTTTATGGCTTAATAGCACAAGGTATAGTATGTTTATGATATTACAGCTGTTCCTGTAACTGCTTCATCTTTTCATAAATAAGATGCTCATTTCCTGAGTTTAAAGCAGCTGATGACAAAGATACCAGAATCTAATTTGGCTAGAAATCAGCTTGCTAGAACAAGTGATCTAATGAATGTGCTGTGGACTCCATTCGTATTGGTGCGCATAACCTTTAATCACCTTAAAAACCATGAGCAATGAGTAGAGATTAAAACACTCAGCAAAAGTCTTTGCTTTGGCTGCCATTCTTCAGCCTTAGAAATGAGATCAAAGAGGGTGTTAGGAAAGAAAGTAAATTAATCTTCTCGGCCCCTTGAAATGTTCTGTTAGTCTTTTATTACTTGGTAGTAAGGAGGAATAGAAATCTTGAATTAATTGGTTAATTATAAAGATTTAGATGAAGTATTTTGTCAATATGTAAATATACTTTTGAGAGGGAGAGATTGTTTCAGGTCTCATTTGAAATACAACCGTTGAGATAGCCATTCTGTGAATCTCCAGGTAATCAGCCGCAAGAGATTAAACCCACAAATTCAATAACGCTTATCATTCCTCTTTACAATTATGCTTCAGAGTCAACATTTACTGTAGCAATTCTGAGCCCCAACTTTTCTTCTATTTACTTTTACTCTCTCTGCTACCATTAAAATCACACAGAAGAGCGCTCCTGCAGCCAAAGATCCTCTTCTCTTCATGGTAGATCATAAGAGGTCTTTTACCTACCTGCGCTGGTTTGCACAAGGTGCTGGTAAACTCCTGCTGCTGTTTGCGTGGCCATTCCCAGAGCAGGACAACTGCAAGGCTTCTGCTTGTCCTTACCTTTGGAAGTGAGATGCAATCATGTATATAGCCTGCACTTGATGTATGCCGCATCCCAAAGTGTTTTGCTTGGTTAGACCTATTTATAAGGCAGGATTAAACTTTGCAGCATTATTTTGTCCTTCCAAAGGACAGTTACTGACTTCAGAACATATAGACAGATAGATTCTCTCCCCCTTTTCACTCTCATTTTAAATTTCTGCTCTTACAGCGGATTTTATTCATACTTCATTCATGCCAACACAATTTGTCTGTGTTGTTTAAAGGAGGAGTTTGAGAGAGAAATAAAATTAAGAATACTGCTTTAACAAGTATGAAAAAAATTAAGATAATTTAGAAAGAAAACAGAGAACATCAAGCAGGGTTTCAACTTTTTTAATTTGATCAACTTCAGTGGTTATTGTGAGTATTCAGCTCTGGCTGAGTTTCAGAAAAGGCAGTGGAAGTGACTTTGCTCCCTTAAGCTTTGAGTTGTGCTGTGTAGATTGAACAGTAGTTGATGCATTGCTGCTTTACAGAATAGACAGACTAGGGAAAGAGATAATTGATATTTTTGGATGAAGCCTATTTTGTGCCGTTCAAGAAGTGTCAGCGTATCTACCTACCAGGAACTTCTTGGAAATCAAATGTTCCTTGCAAGCAATTCCCTTGAAATATGAGTTGAAAATTAGAGCATAGATGTTTTTGAGAGGAGACATCAGAGAAAATGAAGCATGTTTCAAACCTATAATACTTTAGAAGTAAGCATACTTCTAACTCGCTTGTGTCTTAGCCTCAGCCATGTTGTGCTTGGAACTGTAAAGCTGTTTCTGTATACGAAGCCCTGTGAACTACAGGTTCAGGTTGAAGGATTGAAGAGTACTAGCCAGGGTAATTGAGAAGTAGTGATCAATAATGTAGGAAATAAAAAATTGTAAAGCATCACCTGGTATTTCATGGCTGTGTTAGAGGAAAATGCTTTTCTACAGAAATCTTTAATAAAGTGAAAATGTGTCAGAAAAGGATGGTAGCTTTTAGCAGTATCTCTCTGTATACAGTATAGGTCCAGAGCAGGCACTTACTAAGTTTTATTTATAAGCCTCATGATTTCCAAAGAGTGTAAAAAATATAATAAAAAAGATTAATACCCTGAAAACTTAAATCAGTGGGGCTGGGAAATATTTTGTCCAGTATTCAGATGTGTATAAATATCACAGTGTAAGCAGTGACTAATATAATGTACTCTAAGAAGTGATCTTTTGAACTTACTGAATGACTGAAGTTTTCCATGTTCGGTTACTTCCTAGCAAAATCTGGATTCTGACAATTAAACCCCATTTTAGAAATATTATTCTCCCCAAGTAGTGGTATTGGCTTCCTAGGGAGTTTCAGTAGAAGGGAAAGATGTGGCAAGTTCTGGATCCAAGCAATAATCACTGGTTGTTCAGATGCTTACTTGGAAATTTATCTACCACGCACAAAACTGTGATAGAGAGAATATGTAGCCTTGAGATTTAGCATTTTCTGTGTTGTCTCAGGTTCACAGACAGCAGGAGATGTGTTCATTTGTATTTTTTATTCAGGACGTGTTTATGAAATGGCAAAATAATGTGGATACACAATTGCCAGGAGGAGAAAAGATTTGGGTAATGTATCTCTTCTGTCTTGGCTTGATTCAGGGACATCTGTGACTTCATAGACAGATCAGCCTTCAAAAATATCTGCTGCAGTAGCTTTGTAGCACCCTCTTATCATGATCCTTGATAGCAGCATATGTGTGAAAATCATAGTCTGCTTTTTTTTTTGGTTTTAAAGATGAAAAAATCATTTAGAAAATACAAAAATATCACTGTAATTTTCAGTACTTAAATACTACCCAGTAACTCTGCTTCTATGGACATATATTCCCATGGATGCATAATTTGAAGCCTGTGACTAATTATATTGAAGCCAATGGCATGTTTGTGGGATTAAGGCCTCTTTATATCTGGGAATTTGAATTATTCTGGGAATAATTTGAGAATTTTTCCTTAAGCTGTATCCAGTGTTTTTTACATGCTCCTGAGTCGTCATGTGTAGACAAAAAAATGGCAGTAATAGAGATAATCCACAATTTCTGAGCCTTGGGACACTTGGGAAAGTCCTCCTCTATGTACTGCAGAAACAGCTGTTGTTCAGCTATGAGATTTGGAGCTCTGGAAAGTGAAGGAAAGGAAAAGTACTTACTCGTAGTACATTTAAAAAAAAAAAAAAAAAAGATGCTTTAGATCGAAATTCCTAGCTGAGTTTCTTGATTCCTGATATCCTAAGAGAGTTATTTTCAAATTAATTGTAATATGCCAACATATTGCTTGTACATGATAGTGATTTATGGTAATTGGAGTACTGATGGGAAAAAATTCTTTTGGACTGTTTAATGAGCACCTGTGAAATTATGGAATGCATGCATGAGCATCCCAAGTATTTGCCCGAGAGATTTTCCTTCCACAGCACGGTAAGATTTGGGCATCATTATTTAGACATAAATTGAGAGCTTCTTGCAAAAGACAAGCAGGTACTTTGAACAAGTTCATGGGATAACTGATACAAATACACGCTCAACTCTCTAAATAAGGACCTTACAATCTGCCTGTATTTTATTATTTATTAGTACTTATTATAATTTATCGGTCTTGTTTAGAAGAGGGAAGTTAAAAGTAAAATGAGTTTCTTTCTAGAATAAGGAAGAAATACAGCACCATATGTTGTGCCAATGGAGCTCTGTCTGATATAGTGCTAATACATTCCTTCCAAGGCCTCAAGACATTTTACAACATTTTTAGCACCAATTTCTGCAGTAATGACTAACTTCTACAGGACAGAAAATTACATTCCTTGGGAGGATATGAAGTGATCAGCAAAGGAAAGAGATGACATTATCCAAGAAGCTGTTGAACTAGCAGGGTTTTAAAGCCAGCACAATTAATACAGTATGAGAAATAAATCAGCTGGAACAATATGTACTATGCAAAAAACATTATTGTGGTCTTTTTATACTATTGAAAGTGTAGACACTACATGTCAGCACATACGGTGTGCTAGTTTCTATCAAAACATGGATTTTCCCTGTATGGTTTTTGGCTGATGTCATTGGAAACATTCATAACTGATCCTGGTTTTGGTGGGAGGAATTGTGAGCCTAGAGTATAAAAGAAGAGACTAAAACAAAGCTCACTAACATGCCTAAAGTAAAGCTTCCCATAATCAATCACTTTCTTGACTTTGGCAGTCTTTGAATCAATGTTTTAATACAAGGAACCACTGTATTTGAAGATGAGTGTGTAAACTGTCACTAGAGTAGCGGGATTTGTTGTTTGTTTTTCCTTTTAGCAATTGACATTTTTAAAAGAGACTGTGGAAGTATTTGTGTAATTAATTTTGTGCAGAGTTTTTCTTACACTTCAATTATCCCGTGCCTGTTTTACTGGGTAAACTAAGACAAGATGCTGTTAAACCCACAGTCAAACAGAGAGGGAATACAATTTCAACTCTCTGGTTTTATTTACGTATTCATTTTTTACATGTTCTGTATTTTTAGTAGCGTTAGTTAGCTGGCCTTACTCGTGCTTTTTTTCCCCCATGTCCTTTCTCCAGATCAAAGATCTGAGATTCTCTGTGACCAAGGTCTAACACACTCAATCCAGAAGGAGTCTTTTCAGCATATTAAGCTGAAGCTCAATCAGGAAAGACCGTCACTTCTGCTGATTTCCAAAGGTGGTGTTGATACTTTGTAGGTTTGGGCCTTGAAATGGATGCAGATTATGTTGCTCGGCAGTGTTCCTGTGGCTTCATAATGGTGAAGGTAACAAATATTTTCCAGGAAAAAAAAATCCCTTGTAAATAGCTGCATGGTTGCTTGAACAGAATTAGTGTAATGTAGGAGCAAAAAATATTAAGGAAAAATGTTTTGCTTAAGCATATTTAATACTTTGGCATGCCTACATTAATAGTATCTCTTTTTTTCTTGTTTTGGTAATGAAGGAGTCATCTACATGCTGCAGGTCATATCTGTGTTCTTAAAGATGCTTTCATGTATGAAAGTCCAACTGAAATAGCAAATCTAACCTCCACAGACAAGTTTGATGCAGCCCTGGCCATTCATCTTTATAAAGGAGGCAGACTTCTGCAAGGTAATCCTCTTTCTATTTTGCAATAAAAATATATCTGAAAAAAGTACTGAAAGAGAATGAATACAAACGATTATAAATGGCTATAAACGTATAAAGCCACACGTAATGCAGTTATTCTGTTTATCCACATCAACAAATGCTCAGAAATACTGAAAATTTTTCTCTGTGGGAGATCTGATCCGAAGTGGAGAGAACTAAATAAATGTACTGCAGAAGCACATAGTGCATTTCCTAATTAAGTACTTTAACTACACTAAGATAAGAGCATTATATTAACATTAAGATCCTTTTAGTAAATGTGTTCTTTCAGAGGACAATGGCTTGGCTAAGTATAGCTGAGGTCAAATAGAAGAAAGCAGAGAGGCTAATTTGATTTTTCTGCTCAAAAATGAGTCAGGGTTTTTTGGACATGAAATAACTTTGAGATGTCGTTCATGCCAGCTAAACTGTAGGAGACAGGATGTTATCAGACAAATAATAAAATTTTCTATTGTACCTAGCCATGTAGAACAGAATTTTAGCCTGCCATTAATGATACACTAGAAGCACTGGCTTTCAAAATTACAGACGCTGTCACCTCCTGAAATTGCAAGTGTGTATCCATTTTTGAGATCACCTTTGTATTGTACAAATCTGTTCACTTGGACAAAGGCACATAATTTGATATTTTCATTAGATCCCAGTATAAGCTGTGTCGTGCTAGTTTTCAGACTTCAGAAGTCCCCCTGCAATTTGTGCTGATGGGTTTTCAGAAAGCCTGAATTATGATGTCTGGCATGATTTTTGTTTGTTCTTTCTTTTAGTAATGAGGAAATTAGCAATGCTAATAAATCCTCATCTTACAGCTCTCTTAATTTTCAAATATAAATATGAAACATACAGTATGTTTTCTATTTTTATCAACATATTTGCTTTAAGATTTCCTCATTTGCTTGTTTTTAACCATGTATTTTTAATTATGAGAGTTCACGGAATTCAACCTATAGTTTCCGTGCACCCCTAAGACACTGTGGGTAGCTACAGAAAGTGTCACCAGTAGTTTTCACAGCCATGAACATCCAAGGTCAGATATAGCATCTCTCAAAAGGAAGAACCTCCAACAGTGCAGTAACCTCTAGTGCCCTGCTCGTTGGTCTAGTGCTGAGAACAGTCTTGGTGACTGAGTCCTTAATCCCTCTTCCCTTCCATCCCATAGCTAAAAGGAACAAACAAAGCATATTTTCTGCCTTTCTCGATACACTGGTGTGTAGTGGTGATACAGCCTAATGCTTATTCTTCTTCACAGTCAAAAGGAGACCTTGGCTTCATCCATTCCAGCTAACAGAAATCTGCAAAAGCCACAAAATTGGTCACCGCAATGACAGGTTTTGGAGACTGTCTTACCAGAGACTGTTTCTTTTGCACAACTGCAGTCCCATTTGGAATTTAAAACTCTGTTCTCTGTGTAGTAATTAGCCACCATGAGGTTGTTATTTGTTAGCTTAATGTAGTGTAAAACTGACCACTTTATCAATTTCAGTGCTGAAACAATCAGCAGTAAACATTATTGTCTGCTCTCTTGATCAGTTTAAGGGGACATTACAGCTAACTTGTCAATTACTAATAATAACCTGACTCCCAGGAAAGAAATACTACTACTACTGTTGCCTTTTGTATTTCATCTGTGTAGTCTTTGGCCTTGTCCATGTAAGTGTAGCCTCAATTCCTATTTAGGCTCTAGCAAATATGAATTTCTTCTGATGCTGTGCACCAAGACTAGGTTTTTACCAGAGTGCAGACACCGCTAGGATATATATGATGTTGTTAGTGTAGAAGTGTGGAAACTAATTGATTGTTTCTACTGAGCATGGAAGAGGCAAAGACAATCTCATAGCTACACGCCAGACTGACAGGCTGTGAAAGTACACAGTTACTGTCTGGGTTTTTGGTGTTGAAACCATAAAAATACAAGTTTCTCCAGGTTTCTTTTTCAAAGGCTTTTGCTTATGTATGTGATACAATATTATCAATATACCTTTCTAGTCTTAATATCCCTTTCTAGTTATTACTTTGACATGTTGGTCAACTTTTCAATGTAGTCATTGCTTTGCAGGTAGCAGGCTTCCTTTTGGAATAATCTTTGGTGGGACAGATGTAAATGAAGATATGAAATGTGAGGAGAAACGTCGGGTAATGGGAGCAGTGCTAGAAGAAGCCAGGTAAAAGCATATGTGGAAGGTTTATGACAGGAAATTGCATTTTTGTAGCGTATTTTTTAAGAACTGTTGTGTAAGTTCTTGGAATCACTGGGAGATGTCTAGACCAGTGGACAAAGTACAGACTACTTGAAAACCCTGTGATGTCTACATACTGTTTTATGATTCAGAGATGGAAGTAGAACAGTTTCTTCATTAAATACAGTCTGTATGAAGCCTGTTTGTTTTCTATTTCCTGTTACAATCATTTAATCATATTTGTCCATGTAAAAGTTGGCAGAGCTTGATCAGAAATCAGAGAAAATTACTAAAAAACAAAAAGTTTTTTGCAGAATTTCTCATTGTTTCAACGTCCAAGTTCCCTTCTGCTTAGTTCAAAGGTCTGTTGACTTCAATAGTGTCTGACCATGTCCATGGTAGGCCAAAAAGCCATTTTCTCATTGGAAATTAAAGCATTTGTGTATGTAAAGGTTCAGGTGGATTAAATTAATTTAATAAATGGCTTAAATCTTATCAAGATAGAGGCTAAGGTTTTTAGTTCATGTGTAACCAGCATAATATCTCACTGATGGCAGAGATGGTTCTGCTTCTACCTCTTTACCTCTCTTTCTCCTTTCTCTTGCTTGTGGCTGTGTGATCCATCCCTCCTCATGCCAGGATTGGACTGTTTTCTGAGCAGGTTTAGCTCACAAAATGGTGTCAAATTGACTTTTTTTTTTCTGGGTTAGTTTTCCACCTCATTATAAGAAAAGTCAGCATGTGGAAGGGTACGAGAAGGATATCTTTTTGGGGGCAGTAAGTTGCTACAGCAAGTCACTGAGCCTCGTGGAACTATACTGTGCCTGAGCTTCTGGTGACTTGAGTCTTCTGAAGAGTCATCCTTCCAGAACTGAGCTCTGCGTGAGTGAAGGGGTTCCTGAGTGTACAAGCTGAGATAAAATTTAAGCATTTGAACGTCTTATCAAATCCAGTGCTACTGCTTGCATACTAGGAGAGCCTAAATACCTTGCTGAACAGAGCTTGCTCACGGTTCTATCTCTGTCCGTTCATCGCAGCTTTCTAGCTAAGACAGGTAACTACAGTGGTTAAGATACAGCAGTGTGGATTTGGGCTCATGTCAGCCAAGAGGAAATGCATACAGAATCTGCAACTGGCTTGTATATCATAGTGTCAGCTTTGCTAATACCACTGTGTGTTCTTGCTGTGATTAGCTAAGTTACCACTGGCACAGATAGGCTGTTCTGTCTATAGTGCCTTATAAAATGTGGTGAGCAAACAGACTCTAAAGACAGCACTTAAATCACACTCATTGAAAAATCATTAGGGCATGTTCTTACATCTTAATGCGACTTGTAGTTGAAAAGCAACTTAAGGCCCTCTTCAAGACAAAATTTATATACTTGTTTACTTTTGTTATAAAAAAAATCAGAAGTGGTTCCTTAAACTGGTCTGAAGGAAGAGCAAAAAGCTCTCTAATGTATCCGTTCAATTTCAGCACTGCACAAAGTGGAAAGCATAGAAAAACAATCTCTGAGTGTGTCCATTTGATCCAGTTCTGTTTAATGTATGATCTGTCACAAATATAGCTAATATAGCTTATGCTAAAACTGTGCTTTACTGAATGGTTTTTTAAATGATTATTAAGTTAGGAGCTTGAAGTATAGTTTAGTAGCTTGGATTTCCTATGATGTTTCAAAATACATTACTGCCTCCTTATGCCGGTCATAATATTTTCTCTGCTACAGGGAAACTAATTCAGTTTTCTAGAAGTTATTCTGAATGGATCTCTTCTCCAATATTATCACTAGTATTATTCATTGCATAGTTATTAAAAGAAACATTGATTTTTTTACTTTATTTTTTATTTTTTTTATTTTATTGATTGCAGAGTTCTAAGCAGAAAATATCATCAGTTGTAGATTACTTGTCCAGGACAACATACCACCACATTCCATAAAACAAAGTATTGAACACTGTCTGGCTTTATAATGCATGTTTTATTTTTAATCAAATTCCTCTAAATGGTGGTTGTACTGCTCTAGGGTGTTATTTTCTATGGAACAGTATTTTGTAGACATAGAAACAACAGTTTTTTCTGCTTGTTAATGTGATGAATTGGAAGTATAATTGCAAAAACTGGAAAGGGTGTATGTGCCACTTGACAAAACAAGCTTTTGCAAAGGCTTTAATAACCTTAAAGCTGTCAAGTTGTGTATGTGAAATTCATTGTAGTACAATAAAGCAGATACTACCAAACCAACATATGGGAATAAGGTTTGTTTCAACAAACACAAGTAGGAGTTATAATTCAGCATTTATGTGACTTCTAATGAATGATTGTGATTTCAGGTCCTCAAATTAGAACGTCTCCAATAGAAAAGCACTGTTGTGGTTGTGGCTTAGCAACGTGCTTCATCTCTAACCATTGAGATGTCATAGGGCTGGCTCAAGACAGAAACATGATATTATGAAGAAGAAACACCGAATCCTAAGTGTAATATGTGATAACCCCTGTTTTACATTCAATAACTATAAAGGCAATTTAAAAAAAGGAATTTTGCCAAGCAGACACATTATGCCTCATATGAAAGAGGTGTTCAAACATTTCTATTCCACAGGACTGATAGTCTTCAGAAATGGTCCCCTTTGTGGCTCCAGTTAACACTAAAGTTCAATTTAAAAACGGTAAAAGCATGTGCTTATATTTTATCACAACTGAAAAGCGACATTAAAGCCAAACATTCTTAAGATCTCTTCTGAACAGGGATTCTTTATTAACTCTTAACTGCATAAAAATATCTCACATGACTTCTTGGTATTACACCAAGCTCCCAGTAAGAATAACTTGTTTATCTAGTATGCTTAGAAATCAGACCTCTGTGCCTGAAGTCTCTTGCTAATGAGAAACCCCAAAATGAAAACTGTTCCTATCAATACTGCTTTTAAATGGTCTCCAACACAGGTCTCCTGTTACGTGGAATAATAATGTACTATTTGCCTTTCTCAAAGGCATGTAAGTAGAACTCCACATGAGCCATTATAAACAGCCATAAAGGAAAAAGTGGAAGTAACCTTGGGAATAGAATTCTCTTCTCCCTCCTGGATGAGAACTCTAGCCATTAAATTATTCAAGTCCACTTTTGTTTCTTTTTTGTTATTTTTATGTTATGATTTATATACATTACAGAGGAGGAGTAGCTGGTGTTCATATACTATTCTACAGTTCATTCATTTAAACGCCCTTCTCATAACAAAGATGAGTCTTAAGCAGCAAACAGTCAAAATGCCCTTGTATCTATCAGCACTGTGTCTGGCTAGTGTAGCAAGCTCTTTGCCTGAAACAATGACTGTGGTAAATCTCATTTCTGAGTTCTAAGTTGTAAAGCCTGAAGAGATACTATTTGTTGGACCACTATTTTCTGGTAAAACAAATAGAAAGCCTGCTTTCTGTATTTCCATCTGTAGTCATTTTTATAAGCCTCTGCTCTTTGTTCTTATAAAGATTTTTTTCTGAAGTACTTTTCTGTTTTTATGTTTAAACACTTTAAGCAGATGATCTCAACTATTTTTGTCCATTTATAACTAGGTTTGCAGTGGCTTTCACGATGAAAATGAAGGAACTGGCAGCAGCGGAGTGGGTATGTTTACATGAAAATGGTGATGCTTATAGTATTATCAACTATTCATCCTCCTAAAATGTTTTCTAAATAATGCTAGAGAGTTGTAATAATCTTCATATTATTCTTTTCTGTTTTTCCCTTCAGAGAAAGTGTTTCACAGTTATGCTCAGGTCAAATAGAACTGGCATTTAAAGCTGTTTAGTATTTTAAAAGAGTATACAGCAGTTTAGAAAGTGCTTCTCTGTAACATTTAAAACTGATCATTGCTGTTGCTACCAAGTCTTTCCTAATGCCATATGTATATATTGTTTCTTTTTGCATCATTTAATAAACTTTATGTTGCCAAAGTTGCACTAAACAGCTTTACTTACAATACAGAATTTGGAAGAATAATTTGAAAATACTTGTTTTGTCAACACTAGAAATAAAATTAACTTCTTAAGGTGAACTGCAGAGCTAAAATTGAAGTTATACTAAGCCCCGCAGTATATGTTATACAACCCTGTTGACCAGGCCTTGAAGGATATGTAGCACATAAATAACCTTAACTTTCTTAAAACTCATATCTTCTTCTGACAATAACACCAAGCACATTGTGCTGAATGGCACATGAAAAAATACCACATAAAATTATTTTCGTCCAACTGTATAGTGGATAAGTATTTTTGGTAAGATATTTTAAGATTGTTTAGCCAGCAAAGAACTGGTAGTAATATTGGTTGTTTCTTTTTCTTCATGTAGTAGGTACCATTTACTATATTGCAAGTCCACTTGAGACATTCAGTGCAGTTATTTTTAGTGTCTGTTCCTCCCGCTTGAAAATAGACCAGGTCAACATTTTCACCCTTATGTGGTTGAGTTGATGGCAGACTGCCAGTGGAGAAAATTGAGACAAATCCTTGAAGCAGACGCTTCTCAATCCTGGTTTCTGAAAAGCAGAGTCAGACAATGGAGAGCTGCCAGTCACCCGAGTCCAAGCAGTGCTTTTGGGTCGTGTCAGGCTGCACTGGTAACCCGTGAAAACCTGCACACCCGGCAGCAGGGCTTGCTGATCCAGCTTGATGGCCCAGCTGATTTTCTGTGCCAGGTTAGCTTTCCAACTAACTTCTTGGCTAAAGACTTGTACCAGATTACAGAGAGCTTCACTGAGCACCGGACACAGTGGAGAGTAAGCAGTAACTATTTGGCAGATAGTAAGGGGCAACATATGGGGATAAAAAGATGAAGGCAGGACCACTTTCTTCCAGCTGCAGTGAGCTGTTATCTCCACTCACCCCATCTCGTGGAACATCAGCTGAAGTTGAACAATAAATGCAAGCAGTAGAAACTAACTACTTGGTATCTCTTCAGTTCTAATTTTCATCATTATATGATCATTAATACACCTTTGCCTAAAAAGAGTCACTTAGAGATGGATCTTAACAGAAGAATTTAATATTCAGTGCTTTGTTTCAGCATGAATTGAGGGTTTTTTTTAATCTATTTGCATTGAAAGAATACATGAGCAGACATAGAAGGTGGTATTTACATTACAAATATAACTTAGTATTTACTACAATGAACTTCATGATGGGTAAACGTGAAAGGACACAGCTTCTGTCATTGGTCTTGTGCAAGAAAAAGACAAAAGTAAGAGTTTAAGGAGGAGAAACAAACTTGAACTTTGAAATCCTTTTGAAATCAGCACCTCAAATTTTTTTAAGTACTTGAGTTTGATTTTGCTTCAACACTTTTGTGCTTTGGGCCTCATTCAGGGTTTGGGAGAAGGTCTGTGGCAGACAGGGAATTGAAGGCAGGTCTGTCTAGTCCTAAAGTGAAATATCATCTGCTGACCCGTGTCTTAAATGCTGGAGTTTTGAGTTATTTTTCGAGCTGTACATTCATATAAGGAGCAAGAGCAAATGTGATACATTTACTTTCAAACAGTGAAGAATATGAATACATCTTTCTGCACCTACGTCACAGACAACTAACGCTTTTTACATATTAACTCACACTAATGTGAACTGCATTATGCCTCTAATGTGTGCCTTATTAGTTAGAGAGTCAATTAAGAATTTAAATGACAAACATGTAAGCAATTGCATTGTGGTTGAGGGCTGTATCTTCCAAGAAATTCTTTTCTATTAAATTGGATAAATTATCTTTAATTATGAGCTACATAATGCAGCATTTGTAGTAATCTGTATTCCAAGTGAGTTTGAAAGACTGTAGATGATTTTGTGATTGCGGTCACTGTTTTATTTCAGCAGTGTAAAACTGGTGCATAAGAATGACCTAAGCCATTTTTATTAGCATTCAATTTAATTTTTCCATTCTCCTCAAGACCATTTAAAAGAAAGAACATAACAGAAAATTGATCTATAAATGTGAATACATCCGTATGCCCTGTTACACAGGATTCCTGCCATTTTCTTGATGATCAAAGCCCTGGCAGGGTTATATTTACCTATTGTGAGCCATTAAAGGTCCGGCAGAGCATGAAACCAGATGCTTTACTTAAGCTTATTTTTGAAACTTAGTGGTTTTAGGGAGCTAAACCTCTATCTTCACCCACCAGAATGTGAGCAGAGCTGTGCAGTATGTCTGCTATAGAGGCAAGGCTGGCTTAAGCTGCCCTCTGCCCCATCTGCTTTTCTCCACCTTCTGTCTTGCTGCATCTGTGTCCTAATGATGAATTTCAACTATCCCACTTGTCCTGCAAATTTAAATTCTGAAGTTGGCATCCAGCTTGCAATGCTGTCTCCATTCAAGGCTTTTTTTAGGATTGGAAGATTCAATATAATTTAAAGTGCTACTTATTCAGGGATAAGAGAAGGACCAAGTAATGTTAAGTAATAAAATAACCAACTAGACCATTTTTTTTCTTATTTTTAAATGCTTTGAATGCAAAAGCTCATACAACCTTTGGAAAATAAAGCCATAGAATATCCTTAGTTTTTCACTGTAGTGTAAGCAGTGTTACTTTCCCCTATTTCATTTATGTGTGGATTTGTTGCTTGTTCATGTAGGTTTTGTCCTTAGTTAATTCATTCTGATTCTCAGAAACTGCCTCCTTCCCATCTGATGCTCTGCCTTGGTTAATTGACTACATTACTCCAACAACTTTGCACCTTAAGAGGCACGTCTGCATAGCAATATTTAACTTGAAGAGTTCAGCAGTGTGACAGCCGTGTATCCCACCATTCCGAGGTGGAGTGGCTGGAGGAACAATCTCATAGTCCTTTTTCCATCTGCACTTTAGAAGGAGCCATGGCAGACAAATAGTGACTGCTAGGACTGTGTCTCTCTGCAATGCAATTGGCACCGGAGAGGAGGCAAGATTTAGTCTCAAGATAGCAAAGACTGATGCTCTAAAGGAAGTTGTTAATTTCTGGGCACTATGATGCTAAATTAAGCAATGGCATTAGTTGAAATTCTTGAAAGAAACATTCAAGGTTATATTGAGCAAATCTTTTGGAGATTAGACCAGTTGGTAACACCATTTTTAGCTTACTCCTTTACAGGCATTGCAGCCACTGCTTGTAAAACAACTAGGAATCGGCTGAACAAAAAGCTTTGCACAAATACGTTGAGCTCTGCTTGTTTGCTGGGCGGTGTTGTTGTTGCTTTTTCTATTTTGTTTTGTTTTTTCAGTGTGGGAAGATCCCAAGAATATGTTGATGTTTTCATGAAAAAAATGTATTCCATAAATTCATGGTTGGAGTTATAGAAAGATAGTGAAATATTTGCTTATTTAATCACCTAACTTAAATAACTAGCATAGTAGCACTTCAGGAGTAACTTTGGAAGTGTAGTAGTTACCTCTTTTACTATGGCTATTTTAAAATAGTTTCTTATGCAATTTTTATTTGGGAATATTCTGCAATAACTGCTACTGGTAAATTTTCCTGCATAGCCAAGTCTAGATGTATTCGACAGCAGTTTTTGAAAAGGTTAGAGGTAAATGGGGTTTGTTTCATGCCTAATGTATTTTAAAATTATATTATACATAAATGTCGACTGTGGTTTCAAAACCAGCTATAATTTTTCTTTCAAGACTTAACATATTTTGGGAACTAGGGCTGTCTGTAGTCAAAAGTATTTCTATACTAGGGAAATATTTTAACTTTCTATGCAACAAACAGATTAATGGTTATGAGAAAGGATACAGAGATAAACGAAAAAATATGTACTAACTTGGTAATTACAAAATGGATTCATTGATACTGTAAATGTTCGTGGTAAGTGCAATTTCCACTGCTGACTGTTGGCTTTTGGTAATACTGAAGTCTATCTTTCTACTAGCCTGTTTTTATTTTTAATAGTTGAAAGAAAATCACACTGATGCTCATTTTGTTATGCTGCTTGGGTTTTTTGGAAGACTGAATAGATGTTTTATGGTGAGCTGTGAAAGTTACTTTTCTTCTCCTTCTCTTTAAAGCCAGATGCTAGGAAGAAAATATATGTCCAAACTCAAGGTGAGAGTTTTGAAATAATGACTAAAGCATTCCATTTATTTGAATCCTTTTAGTACCTGTATATTTCTTTACCTACCTTATTTGCCTCAGAAATATTTTGCTGAAATGAGTACGGGGTTTGAAGTCCTGGCTTCAGTGAAGCTGAGCTTTTTGCTATTGACATTAATTGAGTATTTCAGTCTCCTAGCCTAAATTTTCAACAAATTTGGTAGTTTAAAAAAAAAATTTCCCCAGTGCCTTACAGTAGGAATCTGAAAGATAAGGAAGCACCTGAGGTAATGCTGAGCTTTCTCCAAGGCACACAGAAGTTTTGATGCTGAATGGTGATTCTCTGAAACTCCAAATTCCTTTAAATGCTTTGAGTTCTCAGCATGATGACACCCAAAAAGTATCTAATCCAAAGTATATTACTTAAGTGAGTAGTCTAGGGAACACCCAGCTCAGCAGTTTAGGTGCAGTTACTTAAGCTACAGCTCCTGATTTTGTTTAAAAATAACTGTCCGCAAATTCCAAAACTCATTCCATTTTGTGTATTTCACTTTCAAAGGAAATCATTTTCAAAACTGTTATATTGAAATAACTCATTGTGAGGTCTCTTTAGCCCATATTTAGTCTATCTTTAAGTTTCTTGTGAGGTAATAAATAATAAAGAGATTAAATAAATTAATAGAATAGTTTCATTGATAAAATAACGAATGTTTAACATAAGGCAAAACAAATACATTTACATCCTGTTTGGATTATTATTTAATTTTGATATAAATTTAATGTACTTCCTTTGCCTTATGATAAGGACTTAGGTCTCAGCTGACCTCTAGCTGGTTTGGCTCCCTCAGATAATATTATCTCATATGTGGATTTTAAAAGGCCAAACTGAGCATGATGTAAGTGAGCTTAATTCCTTGGGTTGCTAAAGAAGTTTATACACTGTGTGACTGGGCAAAATTTTCAATTGAAATTCAACCTGATGACTACGGAAGGATTGTGCAGACAGCCTGACATTGTTGGGGTGAGAAAAGCTGGGATGGGAACAGCTGTGTATGGAATTCAGTGTGCTTGACAGAAATACTGTTTTCTCAGGGCAAGACTTCAAGAACCATAGTTCAGCCATACAGAGACCGAGCAAACATGTTGTGTTTCTCCTTTTTTTCTAAACAGGAATTAAGACTACACCCAGTGAAACATTTGACTGGGATAGATATCTACAAAATGCAGGTAAAATTCACTTTTTTTCTCTGTTCACTATATTTATTCTTAATAGATATCAATGGTGAAATAAATTTAGAATGTGAAGGTTTAACTGATAATATAATAAAATGACTTAATGGTACGAAAAATGAAAAACTCTCATATTAGATTCAGGCAGAATATTGATCAGGTTAGTCTGGTTAGTAAACTACCCAGACTGCCTCCAGGTTTCTGGTCTGCTCGGGGCTGAATTGCACCAAAAGATAAAATGGTTGTGACGTATGGCTCAATGTCCCTGGAAGGTTAAGTACACCAAAGCACCAGTCCCTGAGCATGCTGTGCTTTACAGCTGCGTGATAGAAGCCCTGGATGTCTTTTGCAGAAGAGCAAGTGAGGGAGGGAAGAAGTGGTGAAGAAGGGAAATGCATGTTGATGTTTTATTACATGGTCTTGAGCTAGAGCTTGTCTCTATTTTCACTGAAGCAATGACATGTAAGGGAGATAACCTAATTTAAAGTCACCTGATTTTGGCAGTGCTTTAATTACTCCAGCTGCCTTTCCCCAAAAGAATAATTTGTAGGCATTTCACTGTGGTATAAATATTTCAATATTCTAGTCATCAATCTGATCTCTGGTAGTACAGCTATTCCCCCGGTTACAAATGAACCCTCACTAGCCAATTGCTTTATCACATCAGTAAATGCGTGCCATTATTCAAAACGGGTGTCCCATTTTAAATTGAGCACTGTGACGTTATTTTGTTCTCGGTAAATCACAGCACACAAGCACAGTGCCGCTAAGGGTAATAATTTTCTGAAGTGAAATGATTTGTCCCTTGCTAGCGCAGCCTTAGTGTTGATTGGATCTTACGTCCAACCATTTTATGATTAAAAGAGCAGTCAACAGATTGAGGAGGGGGAAGCTCCCCCTAAAGTGCATTTCATCTAATATATTAGAGACAGTTTTTTGCATAATGTGTACTAATCCAGAAGTGCAACATAATTCATAACATCCACAAAAAGCAAACTAAAATGTGACTCTAACATCTGTGCCTGTTAAATAATAACTTGAAGACTGACATCAGATTATTCAGTATTGATTTTATAGCTGTTTCATCTCATTTATCTTAGCAGTCTTGTCTCTGTGTCCATCTCTGGTGGCAGCCTACAATTTCCACATCTTTTAATATTGCGCATGAAGGCCAGGTTTTGTCTGTACCTTTCCACTTACCACAGATTAATTAGGAGTTCCCACTGAATTGCTTTTCTGGGGATTTACAGTTTCAAAGTGTTTAAAATTCTACTAAACTTGGAGCAATCAGTAGAAAACTATCAAAAATACAAGACAGTTTTGCTCAGAAGAATACGATTTTGATGGTGTAGGCTTGCACAATGGAGTGTGCTTGAAAATATTCCTGGCTTTTATGCAGATAAAGCTGTCCAAGCCCATTCACCTCTTGGCATTTATCTTTTTGTTAAGACTTTTTTCATGAAGTTCTATTCCGTACCTAAAGACATTTAATGATTTTTCTGGGAAATACTTCTCCAGATAACTCTTTCCTGTATCTTCAGCAGTATCCTTGACCATTTGTCAAATTCAGGATTCCCAGGACTGAATATAAAGAAACAGCACATGCCCTACAATGCAAATTGTAATGTGTTCGAGGCATCAGTGTTAAACATCCTCAATGATCAGGCTGTACATCGTCAAATTATTCTTTAAAGTGAAATAGGATCTTCAGAATATTTCAAGACTTCTTTTTTCATAGAGCAGACTTCTTATGAATGTTCTTTGTATTGACATTTTTTTTCAGTTATAGAAAAGCCTTCACATTTGACTCAGGTTAAATATAACACCAGTATGTAAATAGACTCTTTAAATCAATATAATGGCTTCAAAAAGAGTTTAATGGTAGATTTGAGTAAGTAGCAGAACGCATCAAATATGTTTTTCTCTGGGAAGGCTTCCCCCCACCCTCATCCTCCAAACTTGAATGGTGCTAAACCAAAAGCTGAGGAATCCCAGCTTTTTGTGCATTTCATTTGATAGTTTGGGTCGCTAATGTAAATAGCAATTGACTAATACAAACTGAAGCTGTTTTTTGTTCTTGTTATTATGGGTGCCGTACATTCCCAGTACAAAACCCATGGAATTAGTATTTTTTTCATAGTCTCAGCAGCAGACTTGAGAGTTGCAGAGTTGGTGTTTGTGTAGTGTTAATGTGCTAGCGCCTAGCTGCAATATTTTCAGTGGCTGGCTGTTAAAACATTTATTGACTAAATCTACAAAAAAAAGAGCTTTTAAAGTGAATTTGCCTTCTGGTTAACAGTTAGCTTCAGAGAGTTTGTCTTCTGTGGAGGAAAGACTGTAAGCAACAATATTCAAAGCAAAAAGCTGAGCCAAGTGCAGATTTCAACACAAACTTCAAGAAGACAATATATTCAGTGTATTTAGTAACTCAGACTAGGGAAGTATTACAGCTTGTGTCGGTCTGGGGGTCAGACCAGATGACCAAAATGTTTTTCTTTGACCTTATAATACAGGAATCAATATACAGCATAATCGGTTTTGTTAGCAATTTTAGATGCCTATCTATAAGCTTGAGAGAGACAATGGAAGTTCAGAGTTTTGCTGTAAATTGATTGACAGAAAATGACAAGGCAGGCGAAGTAAATGCAAAGACTGAGACTGATCTTCTCTAACAACATTGCTCAAGGATGGAGCACAGCTACTTAAGATCACAGACAGGCTTGATGTCATCCTACTGTGATGAAAGGCTCCTTTTGATTTCAGTGGAATGTGGCTGAAGCTTCTAAGATGTAAACCCTAATAAACACTTAGCTATCATTTGAATAGAAGCTGTAGGTAGCATACAAAGTCTATACTAATGAACAGAGAAGGTTTATTTCCTGATAGGTAAGACTAAAAAGTACTTTCCTGGAAGGTGACATAGAGTCATAGGATCAGATGCTTGTTGCACAATCAATTAAAATATGCAATATACTTTTGTAGTTTGCTTTTTGTACTCTTTGATAATTTCTGCTTCGTGGTGCACCCATATTCAGAGCTTGAAAAGTTTACATAACCTGTCATGACACAGACAGGGTTTTACAAAGGCATGATGTTTTCCTAAAGCTAAGCTGGAAAAAAAGCCCCACATAAGAAAAATTAAATAGTAAAAGTTTGTGCAAATATATAGCTGAAATAATTAAACGACAGCAGCACTAAACTGTGTTCTCCAACAGATCTGAAAGCATAGAGCTTTTTTTGTTGTCCGATCTGTTAGAAATAATGAGAAACAAGGGCAAAAAGGATTGCTGGAGAATTTTGCGGTCTAATTTTTCTGGATTAGTAGCCTCCCCCTGGAAATTAAGAAGTTTATTTAAATTCTGCTGTCTTCACAAACATACCAGCAGCTCTGGCAATTATTCACTATTGAATGTGAAGTTGTTGTTTCAGGTCTAAAATAGTTAAAAAGAAAAAAAATCATGTTGCTCCTTTTATATTTTTCTTCTCTCCAGAGATTTCAAAAACACCCTACAGAAGCACAGTAAAGACTTTTAAATAAGGAAAATATTTGTATTTTCTTTATTTGAGCAATTGATGAGAAAATCACTCACTTAAGATATTCTTAAACTGCTTCTTTACCTCTTAGCAAGCTGATGCTTGATATTACTCATTCACTTAGAGGCCTGCAGCTTTTCAGTAAGATTAAAGATTTCCAGTAATATATTTATTTTTACTGTACGTTTATGAGTACTACATTTTTTTCATGATAGTACCTAGAGGGATGGAGTTAAATGAATCTGCTCTTTGTTAGGATAACGCTTCTTGCCTTTCTTAGAAAAATTATGTCCTTACTCATGCTTCAGAAATTATTTAGGCTTTTGTGTTACCTATCTGTGTTATCCTGGTATCTAAGTACAGATTTTTGTAAAGACTGAAGTGTATACTATCATCGTGGGCCATAATAGTAAAATATCTAATAGACAGTCATACAATTTCAGATAAAGAACA
Organism: Coracias cyanogaster; assembly: GCA_033124195.1. Classification (NCBI taxonomy): domain Eukaryota; kingdom Metazoa; phylum Chordata; class Aves; order Coraciiformes; family Coraciidae; genus Coracias; species Coracias cyanogaster. The sequence goes on along the minus strand of JAVSBS010028827.1, from coordinate 20,224 downwards.
AACCAGGAGTCAGTGAAGTCTTAAACAATAAACTGCTCATTTCCAGCGTTGCATTATGAAAATGTTTTCCACTTTTAGTATACTCCATTTTCTCCTTCTGCCTTGCAACTGAAGACCTGAAAACACTTTACCAAAAGTTAAACCCAATGCCATTGCTTCATGTCGAGCGATTATTAAGCCTGCTTGCAGATGAATGGCTACCTCTGGACGAGTAAGTCTAAATTTGATGGATACGTCAAATTTTCTCTAGGCCATGCTATGACTCACAATTGCAGCCAGCAGGAGAACATGAATCCTGAATATTAATCACATTTCATCTATTAGTCGATGTATTTTGTGCCAGGTTCCAGTATTATCAACAAATACACCGGCACAGCAGTTGGATACCCTTTTGATCATGCAGTTACACTCTGAAATGTTAAGAGCCAATGCTCCATTGCTGTGTTTCAATTTGGAGCAGCGTAACACCACCTCTGCTTCATCATGAAAAAGGAGTTGCATGACTGTGGGAGTTCAATGTCAGTCTTAATCTGCTGCTGTGCCTGTCTTATTTCAGCTCACCTGCAGTTCATTTTTTACCGTCCCTGCGGTCCTGTGTGGTGGGTCAGGAAAGAATATCATGAAGCTGATGAGAGGAATGAGTTTTCATAATCCTATCAATCGCTGCTCTTGTTTTGACCTCTCACATCTTGCTAAACAGGTGACCTGCTAAGCAGGCTCAAGACTGGCTGCGGCCAGTGTGCAGCTGGTTTTATAGATAAAAGCCAAAGTAACAAATCAGGATACGGCCATAGACAGGTACTGACAATGTGTGTTTAAAAGAGCATCTCTTACTGACGTTAAACAATTATTCTTGACACTGAAGGAGACGTTGATTACAGTGGCAAGACTCAACTTGCATTTATTGTGTAGTGATTCTGAAGGGTGGCTGCAATACATGTACCATGCAGTCTTTTCCTCTTTTTTTTTTTTAATTGTCCCTGATTATGTGCAAATCCTTCCATTCTGTGTTTTCTTTGCAAAGTAGACAGAAGGATGCATGAGCTAAGAGATAATGAAGCACAGTGTGCTGTTTCAAATCTTTGCCTTTGTTAACACTAGCAGAAATAGGGAGAAACGACACAAGCATTTTTTGTTGTTGTTATTTGGGTGTTTGCAAGTCATTCAAACAAGATGGTGACGCAGGGAATGTCTCCAAAGAGCAAATCAGTTGGTTGTGCCGTACTGATGTATTTCCATTTCAGAACAGAATCGCACAAGGCGGTGGTTTCTTACTACAGATTAAGTAGCCTAGCTGGGAAAGGCAGAATGATAGCAAAAATTCACATACTGAGAGTCTTGTTTAAGTTCAAGGAAAAAGAAAAAAAGTCGTCTTTCAAATACCAGCTTTTACCCAGCTAATGGCTATAGCTGGTAAAGGCAGCTATTGCAGTTATTCCCATAATATGTTCCCCCTTTCAGTATTCTTGTGAGGACAAAATATACTAAAATGATTGCTACATTTTTTTTTTTCCACAGCAGGGGTGTCTAGCAAGGCTTGAGAAAGCCACAGGTGAGAAAACACTGATGCACGCATCATCTTGATGTGTGAATTTAGCCATTTTCAGTGAATGAGCAGAAATTTAACAAGATACACAAGTGCTGCTGAAGTTTGATCTTAAATAGACAGAGAATGAGTAAACTCCCAGCACTAGAGAGTGGCAGTGATGTGCTAGTAATGCAATCTTCTCAGGAATGTCTTTATATGCTTCTAAGTGGATTGAGTGGGGAAAGTCCACCTGTAAAAATGAATTAGGTGATGACCAAGATCTACAGCATACCATAAAATAAAACTGCAACTGATTCTCTCTTCACTAAAATGAATGGCAGAGAAAAACCTGTGTTCTATGATGGTTTTTAAAGATGCTGTGTAGGATCCAGTCTGTAGTCCAGTGTGCCAAATGTCTGCTGTTTCTGAGAGAAGTGCATAAAATTCCATGATAGACAAGTAGGGCTTTGTAAAGTTGGCTGAAGGGAATAGTCTGCAGTGAGAGTTCAAGGTAGTGAATGTCTTTTTGAAATAATAAAGGTCAAATAAATGGGCTATTTTCATTAATAAATATTATTTTAGGTAATTTCACTAGTGAAATAATTAGACTGTTATTGTTGAGATTCTTGGGAGAAGTACCTTTAAATGCCACAGGAACTGAATGCCAAAATCCAAATTACAAAGTACAGTTCCTGGCTGTGGGGCCAGTTCCCTGTTTCTCTTTCATTTTAAAGCTTTTTGTAGAGGGAGCAGAATCAGCCAAGACTGCTCGGAATCGGTCCATTACGACCTTTGCATTGTCAGAGCACTTTAAACCCTTATCTAATAAAACGAAAGCTGTAACATAGAAACAAAAAGGTGTTAAGAGATACAAAGAAGCAGTTATTTCAAACATAGTTAATGTCGATTAGGGTACTGTCACGTCTAGAGTGCAATGATTCTGTAGTCTCTGCATGAGAACAAGACCTGGTTTCTGAACTTTCAGCGCTAACTTTAAGTTTGTTCCAAAATAGCCAGAGATGAACATTGATAGGTGAGAGTTCATAATTTAAAATTAATATTTGTGCCATATGGATAGTTAAAATGCAATCTGAATTTTGCTGACACTTTCCAGTAATTTGTTTTATTTATGCCATGAATAGAAACCCTGCTGAATATCTTGAAACCAACCAGTATTAATGGCCTATTCCACCAGAAGAATGGCTTTTTCAATCCAAATGTTTGTGTATTATGAATTACAAATTATTTCTTGGTCCAATAACCAGTAAAATATTACTTAACCATGTCTGCTATAGCCAGTCTTGACAGCTCAAGCTGTTGAAGTTGAATGAGAAAGACTCAATAATGAACCCTGTGACAGGGAGCATTTAAAAATCCCTGAACTGGATTTTAATTTTAAAAGCAATAGTCATGAATTACTACTCTTTTAATTCTCCCCCTCCCACAAAATAGAGGTTTGATGTGGAGCTCTTGTTAATCTAGTCTGAAGCATGAGGGGAGATATTTCTGGCATACTTCTTCCAGGGCCTGGAGCAGGCCCTGCAGTTAGGTTATACAACACCGTGAGGAACCTTAAGCTGGTACCAAGTTTGTGTGATCTGAAATTACAAGTTGCAGCGATTCAGTGGTGCCATATAAGCAGCTGAGTTGTGCCTGCAACTGGTGGAGAGTGGAAGGACAAGGGAGGTGGTGTCCTCAGAGAATGGGCCTCTGCAGCATTCAGATCACTGTACCACAACTGTCCTGCTGCCTTCCTCTGCTAACCATAAATCACTCAGTTTCTGACCGTGCAGCACAGCCTTCCTGGTAGCTGTGTAACATAGCCTTAGCGTGCAACCCATGCAATGATGTCCAACAAACAGCCAGCTGCTGAAAAGCAGCAGTTTGAAGCTCCTTGTTGAACTGCCTTGTGTTTAATACATGTCATCCATCCTTGCCATGAACTCAATAAATAGGTGGTCTGAAGGACAGCAAACGGATTTGTTCAGTGCAGTAAATCAAACAGGAGCATTTCTTCTAGTGTTTATTAAATTGTGGTGTCGTTAACTGTGTTTATTCATCAATTTGTGAACTATGTTGTTTTATCATAAACACATCTTACCAAAGTTCATCACATAGTGACCCTTCTCCAGAAGTAGTTTTGAATTAATTGTGCTGTCGTAGAGCCAATGGCAACTGCAATATCATACATCAGATGCTCTTTTTCTAATACAGCCTACAAAATTATTTTTATGGATTGGTGCTGTGTATTTACAAGAGAGAATTTCAGTGCTAAAAACTCCCATGTTGAGATTTGTTCCCAAATTCTTTTAAATTTGTGTTTCTCAGCAGTAAGGTTAAAATTAATGTTTTGCAATAATTAAAATTCTAATTAACTATTCTGTGGCAGTGCTGGCATATTTGGGATAGATAACTATGGGACATTTACCTGTCAGATCAAGAGCTCTAATTCCTACAGCCATCAGTTAAATAAGTCTCACAATATCCTTGAAATCGGTGTTATTATTTATTCTTCTTATGGGCAGAGATATTGAGAAACACACTGATTTGTATAGTTGCCTAGTCAGTCAAAGCTGGCTTCTAGTGTGCAAGAATACCGGGCACTGGATTTTTCTCCAGATCCTGCACATTCACTGCCTCAGGAAATAAACTCCTATTCCCTCTAAGATGATGTGCATGATTAAAGTCTGAGTTGATTTGAGGATTGATGCGAGAGAGAGAAACAGAGTGAACAATGACAAGCGTTTTCCAGAATCTACCCTATTAACTGCTTTTACCATTCATGAAACAATTCAGAGTGTTCAGCTTTTTAATCTACATTCAGACATTTAAAAATTATTTGTTACAGACATTCCCACAGACACCGGCTGTTTACATGTGTTTCTTTTGATATGCGGACTTCGACGAGTCAAAGACCCTCTATACTTAGTAGATGCATTTTCAGGTAGGTTCCTGCTGTTTGAATACCCTTCTTTTGTCCCTGGATTCAGATACATTTCTTTTAATGTTCATAAGTTTGGCATAAGCTGTTTTGTTCATTGCAGAAAACTTCATAATGTATTTACATTTAAAAAGAGAAATGCTCATGTAACCATTGATCTGTTCAAGACATTATTTCTGTACTGCATCTTTTCCAGCCAGCTGGGAATAGCAGAGCATCAAAGCAATATTTGATGATTTTACTTGCTGGGAAAAACTGTTTTGCTGTTACATACAATATTAATGGAAGACAAAAAAAGAGTCCACCTACTTCAAAATAACTTTTTTAAATCGTACTGTCCCGTGGCTGTTACACTGATTTGCATGTGTACTAATTAATAGCATTGAAGTTACAAGCAAATTTTACCCCCCATTGTATGGCTCAACACTGTAAACTCAGATAAAGTTTTCTCATAGTCGTGAAGGTGAGTGGTTTGCCAGGTTCTGTTTCTGTCTGTAAAAGGTTCAGGTATTCCAAGTTGGAATATTACTTAGCCTCCACTATCCAGCTTGCTTTTAGAAGCCTTTACCACCTTGTAACGCTTAGTAACAAATGTTGTTTATTGAAGTCAAGTAGCTGGTTTTGTTCTACTCTGATATTGAAATAGCAGCAGATTCCTGTTGTGCATCTAACTAAGTATTAATTGTAATGGCTGCAGTTGCTTCCACATGATCCTTCATGTAAGAAAAAATTAGACTAATTTTGTCTTAGTGGCCAGAGTCACTGCATTATATAGAGCATTGTTCTCTTGAGAGGATTCAAAATTAATATCTGAGCTTAGTTAAATAACCCTTGAATCATAAGAGGTTTCTTGAAGCAGAAATGCTAAATATTAACTTTCAGATATGCTAATCATTTGAATTCTGAGGAGTAATGGGAGGGCTGAGCATGAAATCTGGTACACATTCAGTCTTTTAAGTACTAATACAATATTTGCTTAATTCTTCTTTATTCATGCAGCGATTTACATTGATTTCAGATAAAGAATTAAGTTAAAAATTAATAAATTTGCTTGATAAAAAAGATGTTCCTCTTCTGTTTTAGATTGGCACAGGAAGGATCCCAGTGTCCATCTGGGCATAATTGGACCTGCAGTAAGTTGTTGTAGTTTTTATTTTATTTGGATGTTTATTCCTGAATACTTTGGTCTACTCATATCTGAGATACAACAATAATTCTTTCCAAACTGAACCCAAGTCAGAGGACTTCTGACCGTTACAGAGATACGAAGGTACAAACCTGACAGTTGTAAAGGCTGTTCACAACAGGTCTAAACTGTGGAAGTGGACGCGATTCCAGTGCTTGGAGTTCCGAAGTTCAGAGTTCTGCTGTCAGCTAAAAGGCCTCTTCACTCAGTATGTGCCCTCCTTTTGCACTGCAAAAAGCAAGCAGCTAAGAGGGTTTTTCTGAGAGGATGTGCGCTGAGGTAGCCCATCTCTATTCAGTTAGGCTTTTTTTTAATGCAGACTGTTATGCACTAAAATATTTTACAGCAGCTGTAAATTTGTTTTACATCTACTGATTTTTTTTTGTTTAGAAAGGACATTTGCAGCTGGATTACTATAATTTTATGTCTAGCTCAAGCACATGGCTTGACAGTGCTATTTATCTGTTGTGAACTCTTAGAACAAAATGTGTAGTGTTTCATTTGAGTACGAAAAGAACTTTTGAAGATAAAAAGTACCAAAATATTTGGATTCTAATATTGGCTTCGGTTTTTATACCTGTGGGATAGTACAAGTTTTTTTAGAAAATCAGGAAGTACTAAAAATGTGAACTCTTGCAAATACAATGTTAGAAATGCCTATTTCAATATGAATAATTCATAAATGAGTCTAATTTTTTGAAAGGCAGCAAGTTGCCAGAAGTATCTTTTAGCAGGTATTGTTAATGAGGATTTTTAATACTGTGAGAGTGATATCAGATGCTCATTATCCCTGTTCTTACGTCTTTTGTTCACATGGAGGATTGCGTCTTTGTTCCATTCCATTTAGATTTTGATGCCATTTCTGTTAGTCTCAATTTGTACACAATTAACAGTTGTCAGCAGGTGCAAAATGATGTTAGGTTTCTGTCTGACACCAGAAAGTACGGACAGAGCTTGAGCTGACAAATAAAATTGGTGAAGTCTGTTTCACGTTTGGAATCTGAGTGCACTAAAGCCTGGGATACAGATATCTGAGAGGGAAGGTGGTGTTGACTGAAATGAATCAAATCAGAAACTGAGTTGTTCTTATATGTCCACATCTCAGATTAAGCTTAGAGTTAGTATCATGACTTCAAAATTATATGTGTTTTAGTAAAAGTGCTAGACAATATCAATGTGAGATTTCATTTTTCCTCCTAAGTCATGAAGATCCTATTTAACAAATTTGGAAGTTACAACTTCTAATTCTCTCTTTTTACAACACATCAATCAGTTAAATGGCAGCTTCTCTATGATTGCTAACTCTCTTTAGGTAAAACATACAGTTGAGTTGCTGTCTCAAAATGTTCTCAGGAGTTTCTCAGCACTGGTTTGCTTTTCATGAAGCACTAGCTCCTGAAAGAGTATAAAATCAAAGCTATTACAGTGATTATTATGAAATTATCTTGCCCTAGTTGTGGAGAAAGATTTCAAAGTGCATGCTTATGAAGCACAAAGATAAACAAGAAAAACTATTGAACTCTCCCAAGTCCACTCCATCATTTTTAAATTAAGTAGCATGATTTTTGAGGAAGTAACTCAACTGGACTTCTCTGAAGAGGGAAGCGTGCACCACTTTAGTCAAGTCTGAGTCTGTTCTGAATGCTTACAATGGAGCAAAGGGTTGCATAATTTTTCTGCCAGTCCTTTCTTCTCTAATGGTCTCTCAAAATTTGGTGCTTGAGTATCCACCATTGTTTCCAGTTATTTCCACTTTGAGATCTGTCTGATTTCAGTTGCAGAAACTGAAGGCTTTAGAAATGAACCATCCATGAACATCTGAATGTTCTTACGATTTCTGTTGAGTGCTGAAAAAGTGCAGAACTACATGGTTTTTCAGAACCATGACAGAAAGATAAATATTTCCCAAGTCTCAGTCTAGCCAATACCCAACCTAAATATTTCCTAGCACAGTATTTGCTGTGGGTCAGATCCTCAATAGTAGTGACTGCGCTGTAAATTGCTGAGGCAGAGGGGGAAAGATGCCTCTGAGCCACCAAAGTGCTTCTCTGAATTCTGTGAAAATGAGGTTCATTCCCACAGCTTCCCACAGCCCTGCCCAGGGACTAGGTGGAGCTGCAGGGAGACTCTTCTGCTTCTGCTTCTATATGTTGCCTATGCCAAGGTAACTTTATGCTAAACTAATAAAATTAATTGCAGGACTTCTGAGAAACAAATCAGTTGTGCTACGTGGATATCCATAGCAGCAGAAGTCTTGAATAGGCAGCATGTAGCTCTAATCTAACCAGTGGAAGAGGTATGAGCAGGCAGCTGTGTCATATAACAAACTCTTGCTGATGCTAAAAGGATACTAAAACCTTCACTCTTTCATCTAGTTAATGTGTTAATGTCCCTCTAGAAGTCTCTTCTCTGATTCATCTTCACATGAGCCTGAAAATTTGCAGGCAGTCTGTTTTATAAGGAAATAAATAGAATCTGAATGGGCAAATTTGTAAATTTTGGGACGTTGGATTTTATTTTTAAAAGCTGATTTTACATTTTTATTTTATCTGCACTTTTTTCCATGCTAATACACAAAACAATTTGGAAGTGAACTGGTGTGGAAGGCAAATCTGGAGCAGGTGTAATGAAGCTGTGCTTTAGAATCAAAAGATGCGCTTGCTGCCTTCAGTGGGGATTTTAAACATTTTAGTCATCTTTTAAAATTTGCTTCACTTTTTCATTAGCTAACGTCTTTACAATGAGCTCCCAGAAATAATGCTGTGGCAGTGCATAGGTGGGATCAAGGACTTAACTGCCTTAAAACATTTAAAAACATATTTTTCCCCTAGTGCTAAAATACTGCTAAAGGATGAAAATAAATCTCAGCTCTGTTGGTACTTAGCTGTGCTTTTCTTATTCATGTTACTTTCTCAAACCACAAAATCTTAAGAAAATCAGTGCCATTGTCTGTGAAGCAAGTCATGTTTATGGTGAATATTAAAAACCCCACACATGAAGATTATATTAATTAAGAATATAAAGAACAAAGAAAGGCCCACACACTATTTTCTGCTTTGCTTCCTTAAGAATGTAACCTTTTCCCTGCATTTGCTATCTGTGATTGTCTCAAATGGTGTAATCTAAGTAATGTTGCAGGATTAGGTCCTGTATATGTAAAGTGTTGAGCATTTATCTCCTCTTCCAGGTTTCCTTTTGTTCGTTTCTATGATGAAATTTGAAACAATAGCTAATTTTCAGCAGCTCTATATTCCAAGAATAGAAGCTTATGAAACTTTTAAAAAGTTAAGGCCACAAAACTTGCTTTCAGCTGTTGGGTAACCTCTTGAAGCCCACTTTGTTATCTCTGCAAAATTCTTAGCCGTTCTTGTAGACAGCACAGAACATTGTTGTGTTTGTGATGACTCTGTTTTCCACTGACAGCTGTTTTTCCTCTGTCCAACTTCTTTCCATGCCTATTGAGACAGTTTTAGTTTAACAACTGCCTCCACAGATAATTAGGAAAATCAGATAGGAGACAAAGGCACCATTTCAAATTCCTTAGTCTGCTGAGGAATATGAAATTCTGCCAACTACATCCTGAATAAGAGGTATTTTTTAAAAGGTAGGAGCTACTGCTACCATTAGCTGACAACTCTTCTAACCCTTAGTTTATTCTTCAAGAAAATCTCCCTGAAAAATGAAACTTTAGTTAGAAATAGTGAAATAAGCTGTTCCAATATTTCCTAAAAAGATTATCTGTTTTCCTTTTAGTCCTGAAGTTTTGTTAATTTGGATCCTAGTTGCCGAATTGTTTCAGGTAAATGAAGACTATAATTTTTACAAGTTGTTAATTGTCCCAAATTACAGTAATAGAGCTACACGTTGAGCCAGCAGACGTTGAATTTCCATAAGGATTTAGTATATGGAATAGATGATGTAGAATGGCTGAGTTTAGCAGGTTTGCAAGAATCTTCTATTTCCAGTGCATTTTCTGCAGGCAGGTTGTGTTGCATTGCAGACAACAGTTGTGTTTTCAGTTGTAGGGGAAGCTTGGTCTTGCTGAGCCTATTCAACAATCGATCAGATAAAAATTGTAATGTGGGGTCACCTGCTGCTGTGAATAAAGCTCATTCCTCTTGCAGTGATGTTGCCAAAATCTCACTAACCCAAGTAATTGAGCAAATTCTTCCTGGCCTGAATATGCTTGCAGGTAGAGCTTTTCACTCTTCAGTACTCTGGGTGATATTCTGCCAGAACTTTAAATGTACTGACACCTGGTTTCCCCTACAAAGTCTAGAGGGCCGTGGTAGTCCCAGCATTATAATGAAGATGTTTCTGGACCGTTGCTTCTGTCTAAGTTAATTTTTATATGACAGCAATTGAATATAGTGCGTTTATAGAAGATTTCCTAGATTTTGATCATGGTAGGCCCTGTGCTTAACAGACACCTTCATCTTTGTGCAGCCTTTGATCTGTGACTTTCTGCACTGTCAAACATGTCTCAAACGAGTTTTTGGCTGTCAGCAGAGTAGAACTTCCTTAATAGCCTATCTGGTCCCGTTAGGTGTGGTTTCCTGCGATGCGCCCGCTCGCCTTTCCATGTGTCATCTTATCTGTTCTGATAGAACCTATTCATACAACACAAGCTGCTTTCCTCTGATCTTTGCTAAATTGATGAAATTTGCAGCTCTCTGAAGGCTCTTCCTCTGGATGGGTGATATGTTTAAAAAAAAGGTGATAGGTAACTGATGATTGTGTTTGCCTGCTGTATTGATAGGTAACAAAATAAAATGTGGCAACGAACACTCTACCTGTAGAAGAACTGGATCATGGAGACATTTTGGGTGGAAGTAACTTTCTTTTCTTTTCAGTAGCTTTTTCTGAGGCTGTGCTGAGTTCCTAGGCACCCTGCCATAGTCAGTTGGCTTTGGAAGCATTCACGTCTTTTAAGTGCATTTCCAACTTACTGAACAGCTTATGTTGTATCTAATTTCTGTTATATTGAGCCTGTGGTTACATAACTGTGCCCCCTCAAGTTCCTAAATGTAGCTCAGGGGGATCACTTCTCTAAGTCATTGCTACACCCATCCTGAAAGTAATATTTTAACTGAATTCTCTCTCATATTCAGGCCAGGCTTCTTTGAATATCTACCAATAGAAGAATAAAGCTTAAAGGATTGTTCTGTTTATAAGGCAGATGGCAATTTCTTGGCTTCCACAGAAGCAGATAGGATAGAAATTAGTATCTTACAAATTTTATGAGTCAATCTGTAGGTTTTCTCATTCTTCTAAAGGTAGAAGAGCAAAAGACCATATCCCACTGCTCATTAAATCACTCGCAAGTACTCCATTGATCTTAATGGAAATGGAGTATAGTTCCTCATGAGAGGAACTCAGCATCAAAATAGTACTTTGGAGGAAAAGCTGAAGGTATATTTATATAGAAATAGCAATTGTGAGGTTCAGTATGAAATATCCAAGGAACCTGTGATATGACATATTGGTTTGGTGTGTGGATCTGTATCATACTCTGTCACCAGGTAGTGCTTCAGGAAAGGGCACTTGATTTTTCCTCCCTGCTGTTACCAAAAATACTTTAGTAAGCAGTTATGCAAGCCTGTCTTTTATCTCTTGCATTCTGTGGGAATTCATTCCTTAGTGCAAAAGTGATTCACTTGAATCTTTTAATTTATGAAGCCCTGTTTTCATGAAATAATTAATCTTGTGTTCAAAGTACAAACTCATAGTTATAAAATAAATTCTGACTTTTTTCCAAAAGAGTTTTCTAAAATGCATTGTGAGTGTTGTCTCATAATGTGAAAAAAACAAAAACAAACTAAAATATTAACAGGCATTAAAAAAGAAAAGCCATGTTGTTCCCAGTACTTAAAATTGCTGCATGCTGTGCAAGCTGTCATAGATTAATCTATCAGTCGGCCTTAATAAAAAAGCCTAGTTCTGTTCTTCATGTCTAGTTAAGGATTTCCAAGTTCTGATTATTTCTTTTAATGACATTAAATGAAAATGGCAGACACAGTTAAGCTTTGTAAATAAGCACGCTTGAGTTGTTTATCCAGCTTAGACAACTTTTTAATAACTCTAGCATGCTTCTGTGTTAGACTATATTTTAGAAATCTTTGTTTATTGTTTTTCAAACAGATGATTTAGTGGTCATGGTAGCGTTGGGTTGACAGTTGAACTTGATGATCTTAGAGGTCTTTTCCAACCTTAATGATTCTATGATTCTGTCAGTGCCTAACATCTCTCTGACTGTCTCTGTTTCTATGCGGATTGCTTCCTGCGTTAACTAAAGCCCGAAAAGTTGCTTTCCTTCTTCACATTGCTCACTCCACACATAAAGGGACGGACAGCCTTTTGGCACATCAGTGCATTGTTCCTCACTTAGACAGTAACTTGTCAAATCGGTCATTTGAATCATGTTAGCCTGAGCAGAGTCATCTGAAAACGGTCATTCATGCTAAATAGATCCAGCTCTAATTAGAACCTGCAGCCAGAGGGATGTCAGGGGAGAAGAAATGGAACCTCCTCTTCTAACAGTAGCCCGAAGCTGCACTGCATTAGAGGGCTCACTTAGAGGTGGTCAATTCATGCTCTGCTGTACTGAGCACTCGCCCCCAGCTGGGTGTTCTCAGCGTCGATCACTCACGAGAGCGCTTGTCTGAAGAGTCAGATGTAATCACCAAGTTACAGACCTGTGGTATGATTTTAAAGCTCAGCACGTTCATGCATTTGAATATGTTAGTAAAAAATGTGTTGATTTTGGTTGGTTGGTTGGTTTTTTTCTGGGGATTTCAAACATATGCTATAGTGCTAAAGCAGTGCCATATACCTGTGTGTGCTTTCCTTTCTAGGTTGATCCACTTTTTACAAGAGAAGTTAAGGAAAAAGTTAAAAGGTAAGAAGTTAATGTTAAGCCTTCCATCTGTTTCAAATGAAAGCAGTTGGCTGAGTAGCTTTTAAAATCATGTGCGTAAATGCACGTTTCTAAAACGGATACACACAACTCTCTATATGACTAACAAATGTCTTCTGATTATTCTCAGACTAGGTATTTACACAGTTGAAATTTTAGAATAACCAATAGATCTCTTCATGTTTTGTTCTAAATCATATCTGATTTAGTGTGATTTATATTTATTATTATTTGGGATCTTTTCATTCTTTCTTTCAAGATTTTGCATGTTTGCCTTTGGTGGCTAGATGAGTAGATGGACAAGATAATCTTGTATAGCTTTTTTCTGTCCCTAGTTTATATGCTTCTTGACTGAAGGATATAAATGGTAGAGAAATGAGATTTTTTTTGTGTGTCTACAGAACCTAGATTTTTCTAACTCGAACAGAACAATCATGTTATCTCTGATTGATAATATCTGATAATAAAATCTGCATAAAATATGAGTTTTGCATTTTTGAAGGAAAAGATAATAGGTTTTGTTTTCTATCAGGTTATTTGTGGGAAACATGACTCTTGTATATATGTATTTATACTCCAGTTGATAATGTTACTTATCTCTACCTAAGCTGGATGTTACTGCACAAGCAGAAAAGCAATGTTTAACAAAGTCTAGTTGTCAGGGAGCTGGTGTCAAATGCAGCCGAGTTTCCATCTGTCTTATTGATCTTGTGTTGAGGTTAAAGAGGCAGGAGCAGGCTCACCAAGTGGAGGAGATGCTGGCTTTTCAAAAATAATCACCACTCTGAAAGATCTCATTCACGTCACCAGAGACTGAACAACC
>JAVSBS010028826.1:32411-44014 GCA_033124195.1 Coracias cyanogaster | reverse complement strand
TCCTTCCCCCTCTCCAGTCCTTTCTTCCCCCCCTCCGGTCTCTTCTTCTCCCTCTCCGCTCCCTTCTTATCCCCCTCCGCTCCCTCCTTCCCACCCTCCAGTCACTTCTTCCCCAGCTCCAGCCCCTTTTCCCCCTCTCCGGTCCCTTCTCCCTCCCTTCACTCCGGGGCGAGGGCAGGTGCAGGCAGGGCCGACTCCCAGGCTGCGAAGCGGGGGGGAATCTCCCTCCGGTTTCTTTTGGGTTGTTTCTTTTATTTAGCCGAAAAAGTGTTTGGACAACGGTCATCTTTCCGAAATGCCACACAACTTGCAACCCCTGCTTTACGTCTGGTGCGGGCTGGCATTGAAGGTGTAGTCATTCAAAATTCAAGAAAGGATGCAAATCCCTTAAAAAAAAAATCGTTCTTTAAATAAGAAAAAAAAAAAACCAAAAGGAAACAGGATTGTGTAGGGAACACTTAGAGAAGAGGAGCAGCACGGGTTAATGCTTTAATTTTGTTTCTTAATGAAGGTATCTGTGGTGCCAGTGGTTAGGTGGGAAGGGAGGAATCCTAATGGAAATTAAATAATCTATTACTGCAGCAAGCAAAACCAGATCATAGATTTCCCCTAAATTCTGTATGATAAAGGATAGGCAGCAGTGCTGACAGTGTGTTTTTAATGGCAGTGAGATCCAATTTCTTTACCCCAGCAGCCAGCTCAAAGTACAGCTGAGCTCGGGATTGTAGCTGAAGGAACAAACCCTGCCTGCTTCCTACATGGCTGGGATGAGCAGAGGTATGGAGATGCAAGAAACCACCAAATTTAGGGTGGTCCATGCCATCACACTTGCCAGTAAACAGATGGACAGAGGCTTACTTGGTTTGGAGAGTGTTAGGTGTGACTTCCAAGGCCCAGGCAGGGATCAGATTTAAGGCACAAGCTTGGGAAGTTGTCCCTGTCACTATGTGGTAGCTCATTTTCAGACTCTCCTTCCAGAGGAGGAGTGGCTGAGACCGCTGTGCTCATCTGTTTCTATAGGTGAGACTTCAGTAGTGTCATTAAAGCTTGTAAGCAACAGTTTTCCCAGATGACATTAGAAAGGGATCATCCTCCCAGTCCCATTTTCCTTCAATCGGAAAATGAACTCATCTTCATCAGCCCTGAAAGTCTTTATACATCTTCCGAGCATGGCATGAGCTTCACACTTGTAGAAAGTGCAATTGATCTACGAAACAAATAATCTGACAGGCTGAGTCTCACGCCTTTTATTAAGCAAAATTCAGCTTCCAAGAAAAAACTATTTTACAAGTCATTTGTCACATTTCCAGTAGGAGATGAGATGAGCTATTTGAGCAAGTGGGTGAAAATGGCATGGTTGTATACCCTTGCCAGTGGTATTTCTGAAGGTTTATTTCCTTCTTCTGAGGAAAATTTACATCTGTGCATATGTACTGCACAGGGGAGGCTGAAGTAGCGCTGGGCAGTTCAGAGACCAGCTTTAACTCTCCAAAAAACCACTTACTCTTTCCTAACACTTATCTTCATTTACACTGAACACACTAAATCATAGTGATCAATTTCTGTTTTCTCTGGAGAAATCAATACAGTTTGATGCCTGCCAAAACCTTGCTCAGTATTTCACTTATGTAGGAGAAGTACTTGATAACAAGGCAGGACTTGGTCTCAGGCCTGATCAGCACAGAAGTGATGGTGGTACAGTAAGTTATTTAAATTTAAGTAAGGCCCTACTGAAGTTTGCATTCATTTAAACTTGTATGTTAATTTAAACCCAGCTTTTTTAACTTATCTTGATCAACCTTTAACAGAAACAGATGAGCAAGTCCAGTAGTATAGCCACTTTTCTACAAGGCTTTTGGCTTAGTATCACTTCCCTATTTTAGTTTTAAAAATCTGGCGCTTAGTGGCATTCAAAGGGCGCTCATTAGGTAGATTTAAAACTGTCTCATCAACAGATCTCAAAATGCAGTCGTTAAGACAGGGGATGGCAGTGTGGAGGACCACTTCTGGAAGATTTATTTGGGGAATTGAATCTTCTTTTTATCAGGAGTCATTGTGGCGATATAGAATCTTGTATGGTAAAGTCTGCAGTTAGTGCAAGGGTCCTGAGTTGGTAGATAATAAACAGACCATCTTTTCAAGGCAGGGTGATCTGAATCACCTGCTTAAATGTTTTCAATCCACCAAAATGTGTTTTAATGCAGTAAAATGCAAGCTAGTACTCGGGGCAGCACAAGAGTACAAGCTGTGCCAATAGGATGGAAGACTTTATTGTAAAACTGTGACTTTGGAAAAGATGTAGGGGTCAAATAATTGCTTCAACATGAACCACCGGTGCAGACTGTGCCTAAAAGGCTGATACTACCTCTGAATGGCTCCAAAAAGGAGAATTAGGGAAAGGGCTGTTGGCTGTCTTTGTGGCAATGGACAAGAGCCTTTGGTTCTGATGTCTGTCCTTCTAAGTTTGGTGGAGAGGAAAATGAAGAGGAGAAACAGGGAGGGAATAAAACCAGGGAGCAAATAAAAATGTTACTACTTTGGTGTTTCATCACTTTTAGACTGGGATTCTTGGCCACATCCTCCTTCAGAGATCCTAGTTTGCAAAGCTCTGCACAATTTTAGTGTAAGAAGAATCCGATTCAGAGACTGTTTGTCACATCCTAGGTTAATAATCAAAGATTTATGGGTTCAACTGGAACAGTGGATGAGTCCTAAACAGCATTCCGGTTTAAAAATGACTCATCTTCTATGTCTGGGAAATGTAAGTGAGGTGGTTTTTTCCACAACTACTTTTTCTCATTAATGACATTAAGAATGAAGTGATGGCAACACAAGAAAATAAGCTGCATGTTCACGTGTTTGGCTGCAGGTCTTCTGGGCAAGTGGTCTTCTAGATGCAAGATGTCCGTGCATACAGACTGTCTATAGAGTGAAGTTGATGGACCACAGTAAAATTGTACACAGGGACAAGTGTTCACCCATATGGATCCAGTTACGGGGCAAAGTCTAATATTCTCTTACTGTAGCAGAAGAAGACTTACGTTGTGGTCTTGTTAATAGGAAAGCAATGATTTTAAATGTGATTATACTTATGCTCCAAAGAAAAACCCCAGAAATTTCCTCTGTTTGTCATCTTCTTTCTAAAATTGCCTAGAGTTCCAGCTGGAAACTGGAACTGCTGATGGAACTGCTAAACTACTTCTGTTAGGAAAATTACATTTCCTACGTAAAAAGGGAAAATAAATTTGTATTACATTCATAAGAGTAGATTTTTAAAAGCAAGAACATTGATCTGCGTGCTCTGAACTCTGTGGAGAGGCCACTGAGTCTGCTTGACCATCCTGATGTGGATGTGAGTGCAGATGTGTGTGATTCACACATGTACATCACCCTGGACTCAGTGTCAGGACATTCATGCCAGAGTTTATCTACCTGGCTCTCCACACTGGCATCAAATATTCTCATTTGGGCTGTGAGAACATCAGAGTATAAATAAATTTTATGCTTGTCTGAACTGTGAGCTGTTTTAGTCAATTTATCACCATTCCTGGATTTTGGACTTAATCCTGTACCTGTTCCCCAGTGTGTTGCTTAAGGTTGGACTCCGAACATTGTGTGGCATCAGAACATATTCCTCTGGTGCACACCTCAGAGACTGTGCTAAGAAAATACATCCCTGGAATTTTATGGTCGTGTTTCTTGTGGATGTAGCAGCAAGTCACAAAATGAGGTGGGGCTCAGGCAGCCGTTGCAAGTACTCCACATGCAGGCGGAGCTGCCAACTTCTTTAAATGAAGGTTCAAATGCCAGAAAGCAATGAAGAAGGCTGACACTGACAAGCCGCCTCCCAGATGTTTGGCTTTCTACACCGCTACAGTCTATTCCCCTTTCACCAGAGACCTCTGAGCATCCCCTCTACTGATTCGCCCAAAGCAGTCCCTGCAGCTGCACTTCAGAATGCCCGCAGGAATATATTGACTGCCTACAGTTTTGGAAATGATGGTATGGAAACAATTATGGGTTGAAGAAGAACTGGTGAGGGAATCCTTTCAGTTCTTGTATGAATTTGCAGGGAACACTTAACTATGAAGCAGCAGTTCCCATGTTTCCACAAGCTGACTCTTTTCCAATTAAAAAAAAGTATTTAAGCAATTCATCTTAAAATGTCACTTCTGATAATTACATATAAAACCTGGAAAAGTAATTTTGTCCTACAGCATTTGCATATTTAAAAATTCTGAAAGTCCTTGGTCCAAGAGGCATGGAGTGCAACCTCTGCGTTTCCTGGTAGTGTAAAAGTTGGTTCTTAGAGCTTTACTCAGGGCATGTTGAGTGCCAGGTTGAAACATGCAGGGCTGCAGAAGGTCCCAGCAATCCAGCTACCCATGGATTTTCCTGTTGTTTAAGTGAGGATGTCTCAGTTACGCTGTGCTGAACCTTCCAGAGAAGTTCCGCATGACAGTCAAAGTTACCTCCTGTGCCTTAAAGTGCTCTAGCCCAGAATCTCACATAGCACAGCCAAGTATTTTCAAAGCTTGTCTCACTGAATTCGTATGTGGCAAGAACTTAAGAGTAACAGGTCATCTAGTTAAAGCCTGTCCTTTAACATCCCAAGAATCCCTGTTTTGAAGCAAGATTCCTCCTAATAAGAGGTCTGTAGAAACTTCTGAAAAACCATTGAATCACCCAACAATTGTAGAAGGTGTGTGCTTGTTGTACTGTGACTGTTGCAAGCCTCTCAAGCTTAGGACTGGTACTGATTCTTTGCGTTTCTTCTATGTGGTCCATGGGTGTATGGTCCTGCTATGAATATTCTGCTTTTCCCATCCAGTGTCTTGACTACAGCAGTGGAGCCTTGACTGGTGACCTCTGTGAAGACCTGTGTGTGGCACAGAAGCTGGTGTACAAACACTGCCTTTACTATGACAGAGGTAAGAAGGTCATCCAGGCTGACTGGAGAGGCCAGCCTATCATCCTGAAATCCAAAAAGGAAGTCTTCTCCAGCTACCAGCATCTCAGCATGCTAGAGGAGGTAGAAACACAAGATATTCCTGAAACAGAGCTTCTGCTGATGGTCGCCTTGGAGGTCAAAAATGTCCTGGGGCTAGAACTATCTAACAATTCCATGGAGCCTTTGTGGACAAGGAAGAAGGGACCACGTTGGAAAGCACAGGTGGCCAGCATGTGGTCCTTGCTCCAGCAGGAAGAATATATCTACTTCAGTTTGCTGCAGGACTTCAGCAAACATGTGCTACGAATTATTGGCTCTTGTGGACACTTTTATGCTGTGGAGTATCTCACAGCTGGACATGCCTGGCACAAAACTCTTTTCCCCTTGGAAAATGTGGTCGGTCCCTCCCTTGCTAGCCACAGAAGCAAGGTGAGGGCCATCACTGACATTGCACTCAGCTTTCTGGACATGGTGCAGCATTTTGACAGTGATTTCTCTCACCGACTTCACCTGTGTGACATCAAACCTGAAAACTTCGCCATCAGGCATGACCTCACGGTAAGTTTGGTCTTTGGGTGGTGTTGCAGTGGCTTGAGGTCAAATTCTAGTCTGAGTGTGGCTGTGTAAAAATGACACTTCCCTCCTTGCACAGCTTTTGGCCAAGTTTTTGCAAATCCAATGCATTTGCAAGCAACAGGGGAGATTCACTAGTGCTTTTCGTCTCCATAATAGTGCAGCCACCTTTCAGAGCACTAAATCCTGCTGCTTGTTCAGTTCTGATTTGTTTCACCTCCTCAAAGGCACCAGCACCGACAGGGTCCCTTGGATGTAGTGAGGGATACCTCCTGAAGGCAAGGAGATCTCAAAAGCTGTAAATGGAGCTGTAATTTGAGTCACAGTGACTATTTCTAGTAGCAATCCTGAAAGGAAAAACTGAATTTGAACGCTAAGGCTGAATCCTCTGGGCCGACACAGGGGGAACTCCCCACATCCAAACATGCACATTTGTGTTTTAGTGTGCAGCTTATCAGGGCTGGAAATGATCCAAGGATAGTGACATGAAACTCCCCGGCACTCTTCGGCGTTTGGTTGTACAGCCGTAACTCAGACCTGAATAGCTACATGTGTTTTCTAAGTAGCGATGCAGCTCGGCACCACATTGCTGCATGTATCTTGCATTCATTCTGTGGACAGAAATTCCACTGGTTTCGGTGGGAATTGTGTGTACGGATGGGAAGGACCGTGCAGTAATTAAGTGTTCGAACCAGGCTCACAATTCACCCTGACATCAGTGGAGTTTCTGCACTCCGAATGAATATAAAGCACTTCCAGGGACTTTAATGCTATTTTCAGTACTCACTGAGTGTTAATATAACCCTCACATCTTCAAAGTACAAGGCAAACATTGCCTAAACATATAGCCATTAAGAGCAATTAGTGTGCTTCCCCTTCGCCCTTCCCTTCCCTCCTGCTGTTTATTCAGGTGCAATACAGCAGCCGAACCGGGAACGGGGGGAGAAGCTACAGCAAGTAACTAAACCAAGCGTGCCAGTATTTAGGCTCGATGAAGTAGGGGAGGGAATATTTTGGGGCAGGCTTTGCCCATCTTTCCCCGTCACACTGGGCTGTGGCTGTGTGTGGCTGAGCATGCACCAGAGCTTCTGTTTGACAGCCTACTCACGGGAAAGGAGTAGGAAAAGAGAAAGAATATTGGATGTGTCTTCCCTTATGAGTCCTTGTGATGAGGCTTGCTTCTCCAGGATCTTCCCATGAATTCTGAGTTCCAAAGAGACAGCAGTCACCTCCTGGTATAGGAAAGTACTCTAATTTAGTATTTTCTAAGAAAACTAATTAAAAAAACTGAGCTGCCTCTCACACATGGCTCTTCCATTTGTATGTTACTTACAGCTCGTTGGTATCACCCGTTATCACCCCGCTGGGCTGGCAGACAGGAGATACACGCAGTCAGAAAGCTGTGGGGACATAGATGTGGTACTTCAGGACATGGTTTGGTGGTCGTGGTAGTGTTGGGTTGATGGTTAGACTTGATGATCTTAGAGGTCTTTTCCAACCTTAGTGATTCTATGATTCTATGATGATGACACAGAGAGCTTCTGAGAAGAAGGCAGGCAAGTGAGAACCAGAAACTCTGGATGGTTTTACCAACCAACCAGTTCCAGAACAGGGACATGGCAAAGCAGCTTTTTTTTTGTCCCTTACATTTGTTTTAAGCAATTTTTTCACTTTCTTGTTTGTTGTGCTCTGTATAGGAGAATAATAAACACCCATAACAGTACTGGTATTCCTCATTCCAGTAGCGAGGCTGTTAATGCCCAAAGAAATGTGCCTGGAGTGCTGTAGTTTTACTTTGAGGATTATTTTCAAACAGTGGGGATAAGCCTCCAGTCCTCAATCCAGCCTTCACATGCTGTCCCTGCATGTGATCACTGCCTGGTAGATCATCCAGGGGAATTTTAAGCTGCCATGGAGCTACATAACATACAGAGTTGGAAGGAGGTCTGGGTGAATATACAGTGCTCCAGGAGAGCTTCCTCTTTTACGAGCACCTCAGAGAGAACTGGAAGGATTACAGCACCTTAAACATGACTTAAAATCAGATCAGGAGCCAAGTTGAGTCCTTCCTGCTTTTCCTTAGGTACCTTCATCATCAATTACAATCATAACAAACTCTACCAAAATGCAACTGTTTATAGGCAGAGATCTATCTTCCCAGGGTCTGGCTGGATGCCCACACATTTTTCTAACAGACGAGCTTCAGTGAAACCACCGAAGCCTTTGGCAGCCGCCCACTGGGGAACCAGGGCTGTTTTTCCAAGAGGAGCAATTGATCAGGTTGTCAGAGGTGCTCAGTGCTGGCAGAGACCCCACCTGGGAGCTGACGCAGAAACCCTAGGGCTGGGGAAACCCTGCACTGCTTTTGCTGTCTCTGCTCCAAAGAAGTGAACATCAAAACTGCAGAAAGCTTAAGGAAGTAAAGAAAAAAACTTTGCCTGTCCAAACGTGTGAAATTCCTTAGGCTACATCATCATTATCAAGCTCTCCAAGAAGCTTAAAAATACTTGAGTTTTTAAGCTATGCCTCATCTCTTTAAGATTTTCCCTGGGGAAAAAGAAATAGAATAAAAAGAAGATTAGGCCTTGTTCTTTCTTCTATGGAAGGCTTATTTGGCTTTCTACCAGACCAGGTATCTTTAGTTCCTTTTGATCCAGCTGCCACACAGTTCAGCTTCCCCTGTTACTTGGGAGGTTGAATCTTAAACATGAAACTATTATTGGAGCCTAAGTAACCCTGCTTTTCCCAGGTCCCAGAATTTTTCCTCCATGAAAGTTTGTCTGCCACTGTAAGAGAGTGTCTCTGACCTGGACTGTCAAGTGCAAAGTGCAGCTCTGAACATATGCTGATTGCTGCGTCCATGGCAGGCCGCCTTCACTGGGGTCACCCACCGTGTGTCTCACATCAAGCATTTGCCATCCCATTACTGGCTTCCTTTCTTTCCCTGTTTACTGCTGTCATTTTTCTAAGTGAAGCATTCCTGGGTGGAGTGACACTGGCAAAGCCAGTCCTGACTTTCAACAACCTCCGGGATCTCCTTCTGCAGCTGAACAGACACAAGCCCACCGAGTGCAGTGGCAGGTTTGCAGGAGCTGTACCAGGTGCAGGTACTTCTGCACATCCCACTGCTCCTCTCCACAATTATCAATTCAAGGGTTTAGTCCTAGTGGTGAATTTTGAATGGTACCGTCTGGCCTGTGGATAATTTTGCACCATCACATAATTAAAAGGTGGAGGTGCCATCTGCATAAGTTGCAACAACAAGCAGATCAATCTTCAAGTGGGATAGTCCCGGTTTAAGGCCAATCAATCCAGTTGACACCAGGGACACATATTGTCCACAAATAGTTTTCCCTTTCCCAGTGTCATAAGCATTGGCTGGTTTTGTTTAAAAAGTGGTATTTACAAAACTAGTGCAGCTCAGTTAATCAAAATAAAGCCCTTTCACTGTGATCCCAGTTTCCCACTGGCAGATGGTCTCGGCACAGCATTTCCAAGAGCAAGCAGCAAAGAATGCCTGCTCAGCCCTGTCCCACGGGCTGTGCCATGCCAGGTCTGATGGGTTGTTCTGATCCACAGGTGGTGGCCATTGATGTGGATATGGCCTTTTTTGAACCCAAGATGAGGGACATCCTTGAACAGAACTGCACGGGAGACGAAGATTGTAATTTTTTTGATTGCTTTTCAAAATGCAATCTGAAAATCAGAAAATGTGGAGCACAGAGAGCCAATAACAACTTACAAGTGAGTAGACACAGCTGCTTTATGCATCGCTTTCTACTGAAGTCACATTGACTGTAAAATGCATGGTATGTGCTAGGAGACTGTGAGATGAAGACAGCCAAGTTCTTAAATGTGGCCACATAAGTGCCAGTCCTGTTCAGAAATCCCATCCTGGGGCGTGCAAACAGATCTTTACATTCACTAGTGTTAATTTGCTGTGGTTTTGTGTAGCTGTTGGCCCGATGCCTCAGACAGAGTGAGGGAAGCAGAGGCAGGGGATTGACATTACTCTCTCCACTGACAGTAAAGTCGGGGCTGTCCACATGTAAGCGGTGGGGGGGTATAGCTGCAGTTCTCCACTCTGCAGATCTAGTGCATGGGTGTAGTCGTGGAAAGGGGACTCCATGGGGTTCTTGGCCCTGGGATGCCAAGAACTATCTTAGAGCTCTCCCAGCTTGTGCTGGTGGGAGGCTGGGGGGTGTAGCTTGGCAGCCTTTTGCCTGCTTCTTCCATCCCCTCACCCTCACCACTTGTTATGCAGCAGTGCCAGAGCAGTCTGAGAAGAACGGGGGTTCCTCAGCTCAAGCATAGCCTTTATGGGTGCTCCTTTTCTACACTTTCCTCTTTGAATGGCTAGAGGCATTATGGATTCAGATGACATTTTTCTACAGTCCCAGTGAAGGAGCAGGGCATCTGTTATAGCTCCTGAAAGACAACAATGTGCTCTTTTCCCTTTCCTCAGGTAATTTGTGACAAAATATTCCGTCGCTGGTTTTCCCCAAATCTCAGAGGACCATTGGTTTCCCTCCCGCTGCAGCTGCAGCTGCAGAAGGCTGTGCAGGAGTGTGCCCAGCCGGGACACGGGGATGCTGCCGGGCACCAGAGGACCCTGAAATCGCTCTCCGAGTTGTACCACCTGCTTCGGGTCACTCAGCGAGAACTGCAAAGGGCAGAGTAGACACAAAAGGCAGAACTGCAAAGGCCACATCCCAGCCACTGCCAAGGGACGCTGTACATGAGGCAGCCTGTGCTTGCTTTCTCTCCTCCATCCCTCCTACTCATTTACAGAGATCGTTTTTCTCCTATGCAAATGAAATTCGTGGCTGCAGGTGCAGCACGTCCTGTTAATGTTCTTTCAAGTGTGAAATTGGTTTACATTACCTGGATTCTGTCCTTGCTTATTCTCCTGAGCTAGCGCTAGCCCTCTCCATCAGCATTCAGCACATCATGTGCTTATCAAGAGTTGTAGTCACTGCTCAGATAGCATCTGTCTGAGTGTGGTGCTCAGAGCGGGGATGTATTTACAGGAGAAAAGTGTAAGTGCGTGCAGCAAAACTAATAGCAATAATTAAAATAGGGGGTGGGTGTGGATAAGTACATGCATGGTGTTTGTTTTAGTTTCTTTGCAGAATGAGGTTTTTTTAAAAGTAGAGACAGAGCACGCTGCGTGCTAAAGCAGTCTCAAACAGGGAGATGTATTGTCACATGAGTGAAGAGCTGCTTTTGTACAAAGCAGTCCTTTCTAATGTCCCCAAATGAATTTTCTCTGGCGTGTTGCATTACCTGTGCCATAGCTAACTTCCCAGGGAGAAATTATATGAAGGTATTTAGGACTTTTCTAGAGTGAAATAATTATGCTCTCGTGGAATTCCCGTGTGGGTACTCGTATTCTGCAGTGGAGAAATATGAATAATGCCACTGAATTTTCCCAAGTGAACAAGCCCTCGCACACTTGTACGTCAGAGCACTTGATAAGAAGCGCTCCTTTGCCAGAGAGCAGAATTACCGAGGGATGCTAATGACTTGTCCTTTGCACTGAACAGAACAATATCCAAACCCGAAGTTTTCTTGCACAGTAATTTTTTAGTGAGCAAAAGGGAAATTTTCATAAGAATTCATTATCTTGCAGTTAACATAAATAAAGATCCCTAGATTAACTTAAAATCATTAACTTTTCCTTTTAAACATATAGCTGTGACTGGAGAATCTAACACACGGGTTCAGAAGACATTGTATGTGTTCAGATCTGACACTGGGCAGTATACCCATGAGCTGGTTTTGGCATGACGACATTCAAACCCCACAAACAGAAAAACCAACAGCCTATGACAGCCCTCAGCTCAGAAGGATTCCTCAATATCAAGACGGACAGTACTGGTTCGTGGATATGAGACACATAACAATACCTAAACATTTTCGTCTTGATATCCCTCAGCCTTGTGACAGCCCTGAAGCCTGTGAGCACTAATTATACATAAACTCCCTATTTCTGTTTCTTTAAAGTGATGTTAAAGACTGCCTGTGACCAGAAAAATGTGAGCTGCTTAGGAGGCCTTGACACTTACCCAAAACTAGC
>JAVSBS010028826.1:20935-32340 GCA_033124195.1 Coracias cyanogaster | reverse complement strand
TATTTCTTGTAATTAACTACCGTAATTTTAAAAATCATGCAAGCCCTCAAGAAGGTCATAGTGAGGGCAAGGCTGGCTGCCTTGCCTGGGGCTGTGCCTAAAATGCTGCTAAGCCAGAGCTGCAGCTTAGGAGCTCCTGACTAGGAAAGTTGTGCTCAGTCTGCTCTTCTCCTCTAATCAGGGAGACGGGCAATGTTTCAATACTTGAAGATCATCCTTTGCAAAAGCAGGAAGGCAAAGCAGAATAAGAAGAAACTCAGATTTCGGAACAAGCCCTGTTACAGAGGAGAAAATAATTAAGGATAGAATCTGATTATGGTAAAGGGTTGGGGTCAGATAAAGTATCAGGTAAAGACAAGATGAGGAAAAAGAGACAAAGGAGAAATAGGAAAAATGAAGTGAAAATTGTGTCCCCTTTTGTGAAATCATGGTTTATGATGTAAGATTGACTAAAGTGGCATTTAGTCAGAGGAAGGAGAGACTGAAGAGAAGTACAGTAACACTTGTCTGAAACAGAAAAAGGCTGATAAAAAGGGAATAGAGACAACTGCCCTGTCCAGATTTCCTCGGTGGATATGATGAGCAAGGAGCTTAAATTGTAGTAAGGAAAATTCTGTCTAGACACTTGTTGCAGGCTTTCTAATAGTAAGGGACAGTGGAGACATGGCATCTGGGAAAACTTCAGTCTTAATAAGTTGTGATTTTTAGCTACGGGCAAGAGTGAGTGCCTGTCAGGAATGATGATGTACATGTAGCTATGTCGACGATCATGTCTTGAGGTAGCCTTTTATCTCCAAGTCCTGTGATTCTGTTATTACCAGTTTATGTTTGTGTTCTTCTGACTCCCTCACAACAAAATTGCCCCTCCTGAGACACATGGGGGTAGGTAATTCTCCTTTACCTTAGATATGGAAATTCATGGGGTCTCCCGGGAAGAGAAGGCACAGAGATCTCCAGCTGTGCAAATGATGCTACAGAGCCTGGTGGTGTGACCAGGGTCCATGTGTTCCCCACATGACCTCCTTACTGAAGGCACTGATCCTTGCTAGGTCAGGCGCGACTCTATGTGTACCCAGTGCTTTGCAGCAGTGCTACACTCCACCACAGCAGTGTTCCCCCTCCCATTTGCAGGTTTTAATTTCAAACACGTGATATTTCTGTTGGATGTGATGTTCCTATTCTAAAACAGGTAGAGAAAACGTAGCAAAAATGAAAGCCGGTGGCAGCCAAATGCTAGTGGAATGTCACTCTGCTCAGAAGGTCCTTCTCCTTGGCAGGATTTGGGAAGGGAAGCTGCCTTTGACAGATTTCTCCAAACCCCCAGGGCCTGGCAGCAGCCACTTCCACCTGGCAGGGACCTGCTTCCCCCACACCACACACTTTCCAGGTCATTAAGTTTAACTTCTTTTCAGGTTACAGAGAATAATCCTCAGAAACCTCTCAAGAGCGACAAAAATGAGTTATTTGTACCTGGCCAGGCTGTGAGATTGCCTATCACAGATGCAGCCAGCTACCACTGGCTTTGGGACACCTTCACCGGTGGGTGGAAGGCGAGGAGAATCTGACCGGTGGTGTGAGCACAGGGCTTGATTCTTCACCACCCACCATGCACCTTGTAAAGTCACTGAAACCTGGGAAAGGGGAGAGAAAAATACTACCAGTGAAGCAAATGAAGTAATTATTTAGCCCACATACCAATGACCAAATCAAGAATAAAACAGCAGTCTCCCTGGGAGAGAAAGAACAGAAAATGAAGACATTGGGTTAGTTGCCATTTACTTTAAGGAGGCAAGTGCAAACTGTATTATTTTACACCTGTGTTTTATGGTGGAAATATCTATACAGGTGTTTGACAAAGAAGACCCAGGCTCAGATGTCCTTTCCCACACAGCCCTTTTCATACTGCCTTGGCAGCACTGCCCACCAAAAATAGCCCTGGCATAAAGAGGTACCTAGCTGGCATGTACTTCAGAGGGCACGGCCAGCTCAGGCGGGTATTGAATGAGCGTCCTCTGGGATCTTGAACCCAGGCTGCTCGCACAGTTTGTTGCAATACAACAGCCAACAGTGATAGCTGGGAAATTCTGCACTGAAACAGTCCTGGGATATGGTCAGAAAATGAAAAGGTGTCAAAAAGTAGATGATGCACTGCAAGAGCCTAATTAAAAAAACCCCAAGACACCAAACTCCTAAATTTAAAATGCTTTTAAGTCAGTTTTGAAAATTTCTAACATACTCAGTTTTGGCAGTTTCTGTATGGAAAAGTCTGCAAGTTATTTTTGCTGTTTCAGCTAATTCATACTGAAAAGATTTGCAAAATAAAAAGATGAAGATTTAAATTAATCACAATTTTAAAAACAGAAAACCAGTGTTTTTTTCTGGTCTATGCAGTGAATCTTGCTAGCACCCTCATCACTTTCTGACGTTTAATTTTCATCCTGATTCAGATGAGAAATTTCTTGAAAGCTCAAAGTCTTTTGCAAAGCCCTTTTCACTCAGCCCCAGTGGTCAGATCTGGAAAAAAGGAGTCCACATACAGTTTTTGAAGTCGCCTTTGCTTCCCACTTAATTTCTACATATTGTTTGTAATCTTAACTTGGGCTGCAATGGTTGCTCCTTGATTCCTCTCACTTTCAGGTATCTCTAAAGCTCCTGCCTACTGGCATCCCTGTTTGGTACCTAGTTCACCACAGCTTTGTGAAATCACAGGCTACACAAGATTCTTCATGCTGCTCATCCCCTCCATATAAACCTCTTACAGAAGTTCACTAGCAGCATTTGGCTGCACTGGGAATGGCCACTTAACCCAAGAAGGCTGTTCCCATTCAATCGATCCTAGCCCCATCTCGTTGCTCGGTCAGTCTGCTCCTGGATCCTTTTTGTCCTATAAAAGTGGCACTAGCTCTTGATTCATGTCTTCCACTTGCTGCATTAGCGCCTTACTCAGCAACTTTCTCCCCATATTTATGGCTCTCTGTGAAACAGGACTGGCATGAAGGTGTTGTTTATTCCTCCTTTGTGTCTTGGTTTGCACATGCTTCAGCTCTGCTCTAATCTAAATACACTGTCTATTCCCACATTTCACAAGAGGCGAGTCCAGTTGGAGGTCTGCTTCATAATCTTAAAGAAAGACAAATTCAATATTTTCACAGAACATTTGCTTCTTAAATGCAGATTTCTCTCCAGTTGTCATTGCATGCTCTGCAAAAACATCTGCAAGCAATAGTCCTGCACCAGGACGGTGTGAAACAGAGCAAAACTCCTTGCCCCAGAGGATTTGCGTGGACTCCCTTGTGTTTTGAGGTTGACTTAATGGTGACTAACGCAGAACAGCAGGTCATTGCTACAGCCAGACTACTACTCCCTAGTGTGAATTCACGGACCACCCCCTGCACCGGGAACACTTGGATACATGGCTGGAGGCAGCACTAGAGATATCAACAGGTATTTGGGACTGGGGTAGAAGAGAGGGAAGGGCTTTTTTCTTTTGACTAGAAACACTGATTGATGAAACACTTCCTACAGGTGAAAAATGGGATCATGAACATGAAGGAATTAGGGACTCTTCAGTTGTTTTTTTTTCTTCATTTCAAAATGTAGTCCCAAGCTGCCCTATCTATTTTTAATGCAGTTAAGAAAAAAATATTAAGGAAGCCACATACCATGTTGCCTGTCTTTCAGCAGATCATATTGCTGTATGTAACGTGCAGGACGGTGATAAATCGCAGCTTTTAATGAGTATCAGGCTGTAACACAGGAGCCTTGTGGTTGTAATATCAGTTTACACATCTGGACAACCAACTGTGAAAAAAAAAAACACAACAGTGTCAGTGGAAGCGTACAATCAGATTAGCCATCTTGGCAGATGCTCTCGGAAGCCTAGAACAGATGAGCGATGAAATCCCTCTGTCAGGGCTGGCCCACAGTGAGTCCAAGCAGTAAGCGGAGTCACTCTGCAGGAGCCCCAGTCGCTGCCACTTTCCCGGACCTTTGGTGAAGTCAGGAGAACGGCTGCTAGGCTCTCAGCAGCAGAAAAAGACAGCAACACTTAGAGAGGGAAAGAATACTTTGCTTGAAAGACTGAAAATCCAGGACAACCGAACTCAGAACCAAAGCTAATAATAGGCTCCACACTGAAACATCAGAGAATGTCAATAAATTGATAAAAAAAAAAAAAAATCCTGCACACTTCTGTTGTAGCTCTCTAGCATTAAAAAGAACAGCAGCACAGGGGTTAGAGTGCAAGCATCTCCAATGCCACTGCTTGTATGTGTCTAAGGATCTGCCTAGTAGACTGGAGCTGTATAATGACATCTGCAGCCTAAAGGCTAGACAGAACAAAATAACCTAGCAAAAGCTTTTAGAACTACTATTTACATAAATGCAGAAAACTGCTTTAATTAGTAACAGCCTATGTCAGCCAAAAAAAAGGAGAAAAGAGTGCTTTTCTTAGTAAGAGTGTTATTATGTCTATAAATTAAAGTATGGCAAAATTTTGACATCCCTGAAAGGCTATGATCCGTAATCCTGTGGTTTGTTTAAAGTGTTGAACCCGCAGGCTTGGGCCCCCGAGCAGCGGAGTGGTTGCTGAGCCCCTTTAAGCTCTGTGATTATTGGTGCCTCCTGCAATATACTTCGAGCTCCTTTTTTTTTCTGTACACTGGAGGGGTTTTTTGCTACACTACAAGTGTGCCTAAGTGGTGATGGCAGCCAGAAGGATGTGCATATGATCCAGTGCATAATCACTTCCACAAGCATCTGCTGCTAGTGCTTTCAAGATACATGTAATCCAAGCTGGAGACTATTGTGAATACCTCTCATTTTCCCTTGCTGGTTCCTTAGCGGTTTCCTTGTAGCTAGTTAAAAACAGAATCCCCCATCCTGCTTAAATTGTTTATAATCTTTCCAAGATTCATGCTACAGCAGGAAAAGACCAAACTGCATTGAGTTCAGGATGGGTTCATTCTCTTAAAGGTACGACATGCAAAGCTGCAGGAAAGAACAGATGCTCATTTTTACTTCTAAAGAAAAGGTTCACTGGCTAAATGTATGTAGCTGAAAAAAATAGATGTTTCAACCGATATGCCGCGTACATTTATGAATTAACATTTGTCTGTATTTGCATCATCTAAAGCCCTCTGCTCCTTCCCCATTCAGAAGAAAATTTAAAAAGCAGAACGTGTTTACTACTCTGAATTTCACAGGTATGCCAATTACTTCTCTCCAATTTCTATGTCAGGCATTTCAGGTTGTATCTTTGTCCTTAGGAAATTGATTTTTTTTCCATTATCCCAAGCAAGTGAATATCTGGAAAAATACAGTTTTCTAAAATTAACTTTTTCACTTGTTCAAGGGCTACTAAGCACCATTCTGATCTTGCAAAGAGTTATCAGTGGCTAAATATTTATTACATGAAACCAGCACCTGATTAATGGACTCAGTGTCTAACAATAACTAAATAAATATCCATGTAATTACTCAACACCAGTATCATCCTGTCTGATTCTAAATTGCCTATATGTACCACCAAGTGCTTTGCCAAACTTCTGTTCAGATAGGCTTTCACATGGATTAATGTTACCCCTGACTCTTGGCAAAGCTGTGTATCTGGATTAGAACATAGAGGAACAAAAAATAACCCTCACAAACTTAGATCCATGGTCTTTCTTTTAGTCATGGTATTCAACTGTTGGTGCAGTAAGGGCATTGTGCGCACGCACATACTCGTGCAACTGTTTAACTGCAAATTCAAGTAACAAATGCTCAGTGAATACCCAACAAATACCCAGTATTTTGATTTTTCCTGTTATATTCTATATAAATCCGGAGAATTCAAGAGTATTTAGCAACCTGAATGAGCATTACACAGTGCAGAGAAACAATGAAAAATTAATGGAATGCTTAATCAAATTCTGCATTTTTACCCATTGATCTCACTGAGCTTTCTTACATGATTAAAGAGTTACATTTGTTGGCTCGCATTCTAGTCTCCAACTCTTAGAAAATATCAGATGAATGGTATTATATGAGCCAAAGCAGTATCGCTGAAGAGACGTTAGATAATGCAAGTATAGTGCATGAATTTCCATTGCCATTTCAGTAGATAGCTCTCAAAAGGGAAGAAATGCAACCAAGAGCTGGACAGGACAGTGATAAGCACCTCTGAAATGTCTGCTGATGGGCTCTATGCTAAATAGCAGGGACAGGGATTCAGTCCCACATCATTCCTTTTGCATTCGTTTTCCCTTGCGTGTGCACTTACATGAATTGACAGGTGATATTAGCAGGTTTTAAGGCTCAAGCTGGATTTACACCAGCACAACTCAATGGCACTTTGGTGTGTGCTCTTGATTCACGTCGTCAGGAGAAGAGGAGCCCCTTGCATTTTAAATGGACAGAGGAATAATATGAGAAATAAGCTCTTCTAATAAATGTGAGAGTACAGAAATTTCACTTTAGCCCAGAGCTTTTTTCTTTCCCTGGCTGAAATTTCCATGGAAAGGGTGATGCACTGCTGTGGCATCTCAGAAGTGATCCAGGGACACTCCTCAAGGACCATAGCACTGTCCATCACTATCACTCCAGACGCTGGCATAGCAATGGTGTCTGGCACGCTGGCAATGGGGCTGCGGCTCCGCTTACACCTCAGCCACCTCGTCTTGGCTCTAGGGCAGAGCAGGGAGCTCGGGGGCACAGGTTCTCCTTCTCTCCTGCAACTGGACGATGAGCAGATAGACCGGTCCAGCCTGCTGGCTGAAGGCTGTAGCTCAGCCCCTCTGCACTGATAGTGCTGGTTGAAATGGCAACGAGTTACGATGGTTCCCTTTCCCAGCCCTTGAGTGCAAGCTCACTGGGACATAGCTGCTTCTCTAATGGATCTTCATAGAGTGCTGGAGGGCAACTCTCTAGCACTGTTCCTAGTGCTGAGGTGTCTCGTCCAGGAAAGTCTCTCTCATAACCGGGCCCCTTCCCAGTCCTGGAACAATGGTGGAGCTCACCCCAGCGCTCGCTGTCCTGCTCCTCTGGCACAGGCTGCAAGAGCCTTTCCCATGCCAAGGCTGGTGCCTCAGAGAAGTGCTGGATTCGTGTCAGGCATGTGAAGAAGGGCAGTGAAAGAAAACAAAAGAAACGTGGCACCACTGGAATTTTCTTTTCTATTGATTTCGCCCCATTCCCACAGCTCCAGGATTTTGACAGCCTCACACAAACTTTGCTGAGGAAGACCTACTCTCATAATGCAGCCTGCTGCAAAAAGATCGCAGGGCTGAATTTAATGCTATCTGCTTTTCCATGTGGGAAACAGATAAGAATTGTCTGAATAATCACTACAAAATGAGGCAGTTTTTCTGGAAAGCTCAAATGAAGAGAAATAATTTGTTGGGCTCCATCTTTTCATATTTTAGACAGCAGAGGACAGCAAGACTGTGTCTAATTTGTAGTCCAGGAGTTCACAAAGCTGTCAGCCAGGTCAGATGCTGTCTTTGGAAGCAACAGGGATTTCAGTGCAGGCACACACACCTCCTAGGGCATTTGGATAAAAGTCTGGTAGCTGGAGCGTGCACCTACATGGCTATAAATATTTAATCTAGCTTCTCTGAGCTCGTATTCTTAGGCTGCAGTGATGCTGGAGTGTAGAGCAGAGCTGGAGCTATGCCAAATCAATAGGTATGAGCTTCCAAAGGGTGCTTGTATGTATCTCTGTGGACACTTCTGGTACTGTGAAGTGCTATTAAAGCAGAAGGTAACAATGTCTTTTCATTAGAAGAAGAAAGCCATACCAAAAAAGATACAGCCTCTCTCTTACTCAGGAACAGGGAAGATTATTATGAGAAGAGGCTGAGAGAACTGGGCTTGTTTAGCCTTAAGAAGTGACTGCTGTCTACAGCTGATGGGAACATGTAAAGAAGACCGAGCCAAACTCTTCTCAGAAGCTCATGATGGCAGGATGAGAGGCAACGAGGACAAGCTGAAACATGGGAAACTCTAACTTAGTATTAAGAAAAAGTTTTATACTGTGAAGAGGGTCAAGCACTGGAACAGGATCCCAGAGAGGCTGTGGAGTCTCCATTCTTGGAGATATTCAAGGTTGACAGGACAAAGCCCTAAGAAATCTGATATAATTTGCCCTCCTTTGAGCGGGAGGTTGGACTAGGTGACCTCCATGTCTCAGTGCCAGCATGCAGCCTTGCAGTAATGTTAAACCACAGTTTAAAAATCAGAGAAACATAATGGTCTTTCTTAACTATTGTTACTCAAAATGCCTAAGTGTTTCTTGTAGCTGTGAACGTTCTTTATGTGAAGTCAAAAGCACACATTTGGTCTCTATCTAACAAGTGCCCCATGCACTTGTTTGAAGGCATCTTCTACTCTAAACTGAGGCACAGATTTCACGCTCTGGCCTAGCCAAAGCCAGCTCAGGCTCTGAGGAAGATGAGGAATGGGGATAACAAGAGTTTCATGAGTACCAAGGAACTGCAAATTTGCATTTCTAACGGGATGAATCCTCTGCAAAAGTCTTGAATCCCAAAACTTAATCTCCGTCTGAATGTCTAGGATCATGGTTTAAACATTTTATTGTCTTTATTAGGCTAAATGGAGAAGGGCCTCATTGTGCCAGGTGCTGGATAGGACCAGAGTAATAAACAATGCCTGGGTTTGTGTTCACATTTGGAGTCCTCTGGCCTGCTCTGTAAAAGACCTTCAGGGGCAAGAGTGGATATCGGTATGATCTATGTCCACTACAAGATGTCAGTGTGACAAAAAAAATCAGAATTAGGCCAAATCGTTTGGTGCCCTTTGGTGTGACTTAGATTCCTCCTCCCAAACAGAACCTCAGTGCTGAGGAAACCTCACTGCTCCTCCTTTATTTTAGGCAGAATTGCAAGATTAGGATGAAAAGAGCCTAGCCAAGCACTGGGGGTAAAAAGACCCCCAGTAGTAGCTGTCGTGTAACTAGTAGAGAATTATAAAATAAGTTCTGCAGAAATACAAAAATAAATGCCTTTTTGTTGTTCAAATGACTAAGACATAGCAAGATTCTAAATAATATATCACTATTGTTACAAGCTTGAAAATTATTGCTTTTTCTTCCCAGTGAAGTAGTGCGGCAGATACAAAAGGGTTGTTGTTTTGTGTTTAGGGTTTTTTTTTTACAGCATTATGCCAAGTTGCTGTTTTCAAACACATGTCGATGCTGGGAAGAAATGGGCATGTATCCATCTCGCCTTCAGGCCAAAGCATTTAACCAGAACTGGGAATACTGACAAACTTTCTCAACCTCCCTCTCTCTCCAGTGCAATTGTATAAAGCAGCCCTTCGCAGATCTCTCTGAAAATGACCAGTAAAAATGTCATGCTGCGTGCTGCCGTCTAGCAAGTGGAAAATTATTTTTAATGTACTCTTTAAGAAAGGTAACAGGTAAGTAGCAAATGTTCTCACGGTCATTACAAAGGGGTATGTGTCAGGCTATAAATCAACAGCTGGCTCGATGCCATTCGCTTCTGAATGGAAACCGACTATTTTTGTAGAGTTCTGCTCCCAGCAGCTGAGCATCAATGCTAAGCAGTGTGCAGCTATTAGGGAAAAATCGAGCATGACAACACAAATCATGGAGCCCCTGATGAACATCTCTGCACATGGCTGCTTCTTCTAATCACCAGCAGAATTTAATGAGACACCTGCAGTTTATAGACACTCTTGTTCCAACATAAATTGCCCTGAAAGTACAAAGTCTACTTTTGAAAAATATTCTTCAGTAAACCATAAACCACAAAGAGTTCATTGTCACTAATAACATACTCCTCGTTAATTTATAATTGTATGAAACCAT
Source organism: Coracias cyanogaster (assembly GCA_033124195.1). Lineage (NCBI taxonomy): Eukaryota > Metazoa > Chordata > Aves > Coraciiformes > Coraciidae > Coracias > Coracias cyanogaster. The sequence goes on along the minus strand of JAVSBS010028826.1, from coordinate 22,511 downwards.
TCCCTCATACATGACCTATAGCAGACCTGAAGATTAAGTCAAAGGCTGTTAAGATCTCCTAATTAGTGCAGTTCTCAACCATCTTAGTTTGCATTAATAAAACGGTGCTGGAGACCTTGAAACTGACCCCTTGCAATGCTGCAAAAGTAGTAATTCTTAATAAATCTGACCCATATCAGGTGAAGGAGTGGACTGAATGCATCCCATGGGTCTCTAGACAGGGACAAGCTCAGGCAGGCTGGGATTCCTCCTCTGCTTGAAGCTACAATGGCATCCAGCTGACTGCAGCCACGGATGCTCCTGCCTCACCTTCCACTTCCACCACAGTGAGGGGTCAGCTTGGACTGGCAAAAAACATAAAGGCAGTTCATAGAATGGCTGAAAGGATAAAGGTAGCGTACACTTCGTCACACCTTATCACATCTGCAGAGAGGAGGTGAAAAAACTTTATTTTCTAATCAGCGATGTGTTCTTTGGTGCATGACAGACATGGTAGAGAATGGCATCTACTAAAAAGAAAACAAAACTGGCTCCCCTGAATCAGCAAGCTTAGAGAGAGAAAAGGCTTGTTGCTGAGAATTAGGGATATTGTCATCCACCAGGTAATCATCCGGAAATCACTGCCATGAATTGCTGTATCTATGATGTGCCCCCGGCTTTTGTTGTCTTGGACCAGAATATGGTGTGGCCACAGCAACAGAGTCTATCAATCTCTTCTCAGTAGGTGCACAGCCTTCCCAGGAATTTGGCTATGAGCTGTTTTGTTACTGTTGACAACAAACTTCTGACTTTTTAGCATCCAGGATGAATACTTGAAGATCTTTGGTCTAATTTTGTTGCAACTTCCAAATATCTGAGAGTTACCTGAAGACTTTCCTTAGAGGGGTCCCCAGAAATGGTTAACACATTATAAATCTGTGCTGACACAAGCCTCGTGCTTGTAGGATGAAAAAGAAGATTTGTGGCATTAGTTAGTGGAATAGCATTAAGTAGCAGCATGGAAAAAAGTAACTGAGATTTCATTCTGCTCCTCTTTTGTTGTCAAATATTATCCATTTGTCAGTAGCTGGCTTTCCGACATCTCACATCCTCTTCCCTCTATGGACAATAGCTGCATTTCACACTGTGCCAGCTGGTGTAAATAGAAACATCTCCAGTGAAGTTAATGGAGCTGGGGCTTTTTACACAGTCTGAGGATCTGGCGCTGAACATTTTAAGCTGGCTGTGCAGTCTCCTCAGTTATCAAATGGGACGTGTCAGAGACCTGCTCCGAGTCAGACAAAATAGTTGTCTAACAGCTCTGCTATCAGGAGAGCCACAAATGCTCCCACAAAAACAGAGCTGGTGAGTATCTTTTATAATACATTCCTTATGGGGGAAAAAAAGGCAGAACATTTTATTCCTTTCACATTATTCAGAGATTTTCTCATCATCAGAACAAGAAAATGTCAGAATAAGTTTGTTTGAAAAATGGGTTTTTAATAAGGTGAATGGAACCTTCTCAGCTAATGGCAGTGAAAGAGAATAATGTTAATGGGATTTTCATTAAAGAAAACTTCCTGTCAAAATAATACAG